>CM052805.1:30776867-30852479 GCA_028533885.1 Nasua narica
AGTGTGCATGACCTGTCACTTTGTATAAAAATAGCAAAAATGATTAGTTTATTAAATTTTTTTCTGTACTTTCTGGTAGTAAAAATACATCAAAATAATTCTGTTTAAACTACTGTGTGTAAAAAGCCTGTATCATATGTATCTTGGACTTTTTGTAAATAAACGTTTGTGCGCTACGCTCCCTCTGGTCTCATCTGTCCGCACGGCACTACCAGGCAGGCCCTGGCGCCCACACTAAGTTACAGGGGCTGCACACACAGGCAACAGATGCCCGGGCAGTGACTGGGCCTTCGAGGCCCCCGTGTCCCCAGGAACGGACGTGGGCTGCCGCTGGAGAGCTGCGGGGAGAAGCAAGGCCCCGTCTCCCCTCCCCAGAAGGAAGATCTGGCGATGTCTCGTGCCGGGTCACTGGGTAGCTTGTTGTTATTGTTGTTTGGCACAGAATCTTCCAGAAAGTGCTCAGCACCTCTTCGAGGCCTGGGCAGCAAGCCACCCACTGGCCTGAAGAGCAGCCTATGGACGCCGGAGCAGGCGAAGGTTGGCCGAGATGGGAGGAAAGCTTGTGTCCTCCCACCAAGACCAGGAGATAAGTTCCTGAAAAAAGAATGCCTGACTGGGGCCGCCTCCCCAGCAGACCACAGCACCCTTGGGCTCAAGCTGCTCAATGTTTTGATAAAACGTGGGCTCTTCTGTCCTGCCATTTGCAACTTTATTGAGTGGTCCTTTTTTCTTTTTTTCTTTTTGCATTTCTGAAAAAGTACTGAAATAAGTCCAAGACAAAAGTTACCTGCATTCCTAGGGTGGTGCTTTCAAGACCCATGTTGGGCGTGGAGCCTACTTTAAAAAAAAAAAAAAAAAAGTGATTCCATGCCTTTCAAAATGGGACTTATTTTTCTCCCTTTGCAACCATGGCGTGCCCTCCAGGTCTGATTGGTTTTCTTTGGGCCATCCTGATGGAAAATTCGGGTGCTTCGTACTTTCTGCCACCTCTGCACACCTCAGTTAGCATCCCCTTGGTGTTTCAAAGGACATATTTTCTGGGAGTAGAGTTGTGCATAAAAGGGATGGGGGTTTGGCCCATTTGGGCCACTTCTATGGCTTTGACCAGATTCCTTGACAAAGCAGTGTCAACCCACCCTCCCTGAGCTGTGTCCTCACCCTTCGTTGGCACATCTTTGTCTCCATAGTCCCTTGGCTGTCCTAAGACCCGTCTCCTGGAATCTGACCTCATGAGGACACTTGAATGGGCAAATCTTCCTTTAGAGGGAACTGCTATTAAGGTCAGGTCCCTTATTAATTGTAAAGCCCAAACTCACTTTTCTATCCTCGAAGTGATATATACACATACCCGTTGGCCAATTATACATACATGTTTTAAAATAGAAAAAATTTGGGGGCGCCTTGGTGACTCAGTGGGTTAAAGCCTCTCCCTTCGTTTTGGGTCATGATCTCAGAGTCCTGGGATCCAGCCCCGCATCGGGCTCTCTGCTCAGCAGGGAGCCTGTTTCCCCTTCGCTCTCTGCCTTCCTCTCTGTCTGCTTGTGATCTCTCTCTCTCTCTCTCTCTCTGTCAAATAAATAAAATCTTTTAAATAAATATAATAAAATTAGAAAAAATTAGAAAATACCGAAAAAGATCAAGACAAAAGTGTTTTGTCACCCAAAGGTAGCTATTGATAATATATTTTTTTTAAGGTTTGTTTATTAGCACGGGAGTGGGGTGGGGACAGAGAGAATCGCAAGCAGACTCCCCATTGATTGCAGAACCCGACGCAGGGCTCAATCTCATGACCCTGAGATCATGACCTAAGCCAAAATTAAGAACTGAATGCTTAACCCACTGAGCCACCCAGGCGCCCCTACTGATAATATTTTCTGATCCATTTCCTTCCAGGTTGTCCTGCTCTGTGCTATCTATAATGTCTCCCCGACCAGTAAACCAGACGTGCAGGTTTGCATCCTATCATGAGCTTTAGCAAGGTATGAGCAGGTAATTGCTTCCAAAATAATGATTTTTAATTAGCTCCTTCTTCTAGAACCTCTTGCCACAGGCTCGTACGCTTTCTCGTTGGGCTTCTCGATCACGTTTCTGTAGGCCAGCGCACAGCTGCCCCCGTCTAGCCACTTGTTCTTTGTTTTCATGACCCCTGGGGGGACGTGGCCTGCCCAAAGCCCCATCGGTGGGTCTTCCCTCCTAGGATTTAATC
This sequence comes from Nasua narica, assembly GCA_028533885.1. NCBI lineage: Eukaryota > Metazoa > Chordata > Mammalia > Carnivora > Procyonidae > Nasua > Nasua narica. The sequence continues at coordinate 30,779,074 of CM052805.1, forward strand.
AGAAGCAACTCCTCTCCTTGCTTCCTCCCCTTTCATCAGCACGTCTTGGCAAAGATAGTCCAGAACCGATCACTGCCTCGGCTTGGCTTTGCCCTAGACGATGCCCGTTAAGACCCTCACGAGAGGGGCGTGGAGCCAGCACAGGCTGTTGCCAGGGTCACCAGGATCACCGGGACCTGTCTCTTCCCTAAGTGGGGGTGGTGCACTGGGCCTGAGGCCATCCTGTGGCTTCTGCAGGTGCAGTGCAGCGGGGCCCGGGGGAAGGTCACTGAAGCCAGCTGCTTGAAGCAAAGTGGGGTAATTACAGCACCTTTTCAGCAGGCTAAGAGAATTCGAGAAAGGCAGAAAAGAGCTTGAGGGCTCTCACATGATGAGAGTTGTCGGGTCTCCTTCCCGCTGCCCTGTGGCATCTACTCCCAGAGGCGGGCCCAGGTTCAGACCCGGGCATATCCCCGGGCAGCTGCCCCTCACCACCCCGCAGGTCCAGTCCCCCTGGCCCACCTACCCTCGTCCTCGTCTGTGGTGCATCTGGAGCTGTGCCGAGCCCCGTGCAGCCGTGTGTGTCCAGCCTGGGCTGGACCCGCCATTCCACTGGGCAACAAGAGGCAGCTGAGCACAGAATGTGGTGGGGGTGGCCCAGGCGCCTGGAAGGCAGGGATTGGGGCCCCAACTTAGCTCCTTGTCCTCACCTGGAGCTGGCCCACATGCAGGCTGCAGGGCCAGCAATGCCGGCGGTTCCCAGGAATCTGCATTTTCAACAGCTCCTCAGTGTTGGGATCACCACAGGGCCTTGGCAGAGTCCTGGGGGAGGAGGTTTGGGAGGAGGCTGCTGCCCGGTCTCCAGGTGGGAGCCCGACAGGCAGGGGCACATCTGGGAGGGTTCCGGAGAGTCCCAGGGAAGCTGATGCCAGCAGGGACTTGCTGAGAGAGGACACCCAGGCTGCCACTCAGGCCCAGTCACAGCAGCAGGTGGGGCAGGGGGCCAGGGCGCTCTGGGGCCGAGGGCAGAGGCCCATGTCCTCCGTCCAGATGGATGCATTTGTCTGCGACGCATCCGGCGGCAGACCCAGCCCTGACGGCCCAGCGAGCTAGGCCGGGGCGCCAAGGGCCACCCTGATGACGCTTCCCCGGGTGCAGCAGAGGAAAACCACGAGCTGGGAGAGCTGGTGCCCCCTCGGGAGGACCCAGTGCTGGGCTGAAGTGCCCGCCTCCAGGCATTCTCAGACCTTCCCCAGAACCTTGTCTCGGGCCCCCTGGTTCCTCTGGGTGCCCTGCGTCCATGCCGTCCAGGCACCGTCCCTCCTTCCTTCCCCTCCACGCCCACCACCTTCCCCTCCTCCAGAGCCAGCTGCTGCCCCCTGCTTCTCCAGCCTCCCATCTCCTGCTACCTAAAACCACAGCCCACAGGGGCGCCTGAGTGGCTCAAGAGGTTGAGCTTTTGCCTTCAGCTCAGGTCATGATCCCAGGATCAAGCCCCACGATTGTCTCCCTGCTCAGCCAGGAGCCTGCTTCTCTCTCTCCCTCTCTCAAATACATAAATGCAATCTTTAAAAGGAGCACAGCCCCCAGTGGCACCGTGTAGAGCCCGGCAATGCTGATTCAGACAGCACTGCGGGTTGATGGGCTCAACCCGGCCGCGCTGCTCCCAGCTGGGGTTCAGCTGAGTCTGCAGCCCCAGATGGCCTCTGCGAGGGCTGCTCTTCCCCGGCCTCTCACCACTCGTGGCCCGAACCTCTGTCCAGCACTGACCTCCAAGGGGCTGGCCCTAAGTGGGCACAGCAGCCACCCGTGTGAATCCCTCCCGGCCAGACCCAGCCACAGGCCACCCCAATGGGGAAGCCTTCACCTCCCAAGCAGAGATGGGACCACAAAGCACCACTCCTGGTTTGAGGGTCATTCCCGGCCCCGGGGAGGCGTGGGGGTGTGCATCTATGCCCAGGACGTCACCACAGGGAGACCAGGGCGGGCCACAGCCTTCTGCGGGGGCTCTCAGTGTCTCCTTTCTATCCAGATTGAGGCCATTTACTAAAAAATACCCATGATAGAAAACCAGCAGAAAAACTGAACTGGAACAGAAGCAAAGCGACAGTATTGAAACGAGCACAGTGCAGGAAGCGGGGCTCTGCAGGCAGGAGGCCTGGCCCCCCTCCTGGCCGCTCACGTGCAGAAGCACACGAGTTGTAAGGGTCACCGTGGCTGTGGGGTGAACACGTGCCCATAGCTCCAAGGAAGGCGGCTCCGCAAGTGGCACACATCTCTGTGACCTGCTGGAGGCCCGGGGGGGCAGCCCCAGGCCCCGACGGGCTTTGGGGGCCACGCGCTGGGGCTCTGGGGAGGCCTGGGCACCGAGTGGGCAGCCCAAATGGCCCCCCACAGGGCCGCCCTCACCTGCTCAGCCTCGGACCTCTGGCGACTCTGATACCACCTCCCCGACAGACATCTCCTTTCTCTCACCTCTGATGGGGAACAAGGCCAAAAAGGAAGTCTGGAACATCCTCGAGGCCGGGGGCACTGAAGGACGTGCAGGCACACAGTTCCTGCCCAGCTCTGCGGCTCCCCGGCTGTGAGCAACAGACTGGGCCTCTGTGCCTCTCCTCCCGAGAACAGTGTCCACCGGGCCTGCCTCCCCGATGAGAGCACCATTCTGCTCAACTCTGCCTCTCTGGCACCTATTCGGGGCCCGGGGTGCTCAGGGCCCAGGGTGCTCAGGAAATGGTTGTTGGAAGCGTGTCTGCAGGATACTCAGCGAGGTACCGTAGGCGAAGACAACGTGACCTGCAGAACCACGCAAATGTCAGCTTAATTGTATTTGGAATCCAAAAATGTGGGCGAGAGCTTTTGCCACCTCTGTCCTGGGGGGCAGGTCTCTCGCTGGAGCCTCAGTTTCCCCACCTGTACCCAATTGGGTTGGGTAGCCTGAGTGGTAGGAGCCTGGCAGAGACTGGGGGCCTCCCTGCATGGAGGAAACAGACCTGAGAACTTGGGGACACCGAGGACCCGCAGGGCAGAGGCACAAAGGAGGAGGAAGAGGCCGGACAGGCCGCTCGGGGTCTGCAGACGGGGGCCTTGGGAGGCCCTGGACCCTGGTGGGGAGCAGCCGATCACAGCATGGGCCACTGCTGGAGCCCCTACAGGCCCACCTGCAGCTGCAGGGACCAGGGACCAGCTCTTGGGGGAGACTTTATCTGGGGCCCTGGGAGATGTGGCGCTTTTATATTCATCCCCCCAAATCTGCCCGCGGTGCTCCAAGGAAGAAGTGGAGAGGCCCTACCCAGCTGAGGTGCTCCTGGTTAGCACAGACTAACCCACAGGTGACCCTTGCACCCCTGACCTCTGCAGCACCCTCGCTCTCACCTCAGCCTGGCAAGAAGCTTCCAGAATGATTCCATCCAGGAGGGGGAGAACATACAGACACACTCATCCACAGCTGGGCAGGGTGGGGAGGGTCTTTGGGGAGGCGATCTGGCCTCATCTATCAAAACACCAAGTGACTCAAGAATTACCCTCTCAGAAATTTCCCCCAGAGCCTCGTAAAGTGTCTCCTGCCCACGACAGTGGGCCCATTCAGCAGCATGGGCCGCTCAGAACGGGGGAGAACGGACGGGAGGGTCCGTGACTGGGGCACAAGCTGGATCGGATGGCAAAGGACAGGGCAGACCTCGAGAAGCCGGAGCGAGGTCTGCCTGCACAGGTAAGGAAAACACACGCGTGTCAGGTGACAACTGAAGGGAGGGGGCCGTGGGAGCGCACGATCCCGAGTGTGCAAAGAAAGCAAAATACAACCCCCGCTCACTGTTGCTGGGGATGTAAAGTGGCACCGCCACTGTGCAAAACAGGGTAGGGCGATTGCTCGGAAAAACGAAACCGGAATGACCATAAGAAGCAGCAATGGCCATTCTGGGGTGTAAACCCGAAAGAACAGAGAACAGGGACTCAAGAGATCTGTACCCTTGTGTTCTCAGTGACAGCATTCACAAGGGCCAAAGGCTGGAAGCACGCCGGTGTCCGCCCGGGGAGCCGCACATCCATCCGTCTGTCCCACAGAACATGAGTCAGCCGAAACGAAGGAGAGAGCTCCGGCCCCGCCATGATGTGGGTGAACCTCACAGACACGGGGCCAAGTCAGACAAGAGGTCACAGAAGGGCAGGTGCCCTGTGCACCCCCGGCTCACATTCCCCGCTCCCCCCCTCGTTTCCTGGGGTCCCCACCCAAGTAAGCCACTTGGCCTTGAATGTGTGGGTCTGTTTCTGGGGGAACCAGTCCCACGAGGATGAGTGTCTGCGTGCTTGCCCAGAAGGGTTACGTTTTTATATCTAAATCCCAGCGGCACCCCAAGCTGGGAGCAACTTACCTAACCTCCCTGAGCCTTAGTTTCTGCAGCAGTGAGTCGCAGGACCCACTCCCCTGCGGGACTGGGAAGTGGGTAGTAGTGACAGTCGTGGCTGGGGCGCCCCAACATAGTGCATTTTCTCCCGGCCCTGGAGGTGGGCAGTCCCAGATTGGGGAGGGGGTGGGGTTCTCCCCAGGCCGCCGTCCGTGGCCTCCCACCTTCCCTCAGTGCACATTTGCCTCCTAATCTCTTCTTACCAGGACATGGTCAGATTGGAGTGGGGCTCACCTCAGCGACCTTTTTAAATCTTAATCACCTCCTGAAATACCTCGTCTCCACGCACAATCCCGGCGTGAAGTGCTGGGGTTCCGACCTCAGCACACGAATCCCAGGGGGACCCAATTCAGCGCATCGCAGGAACTGAGTTACTAAGGGGTGAGTACCTGGCACCTAGCAAAGGCTGTATATGAATACTTTCACATAAACGTAAGATTTTTCCGGACGAGTAAAAGACTGCCATCGGTGTTACCCTTGAAGGGGTGGGAAGGGGGCTGGGACATCCTCTGACACCAGACTCTATGCTTTCATTACCTTAATTCTGAAACTAACAGCAATGATAAAGTCGAACCCCTCTCCGAGCACCAGTGGGAGGGAGGTGCCTGGAAGGTGGGCCTCCTCTCGTCCTGGGGGTCAGATCCCTTCCCCGTGTCTGTGCAGCTTTTGTCTTGATTATTCACCCCTCCTGGAGGATCAGCCTCCTCCTGGTTGAGCCCAGGGGCCCCACGAAGGGGCTTGGGCCTCAGGCCAGATGCACCACCCGCCCCACCCTTCCCTTCCCCTCCCAGGCCAGTCTTGGGGAGGCGGGCTTCTCCAGGCCTTCTTCTACCTGAGGAAACCACATCTGTTCCCTTCTTTCACTGTCCCAGGGGTCTCAGAGTCCCTCCTCCAGCTGGACGGTCTTGCCCTGGGAACCATTTGCCCACTGCTCAAATGGGGAAAACTGAGGACAGAGGGTCCCCCAGAGAGTCTAAATTCCTTCGCAGCCTCACCTACATTATGCTTCAGTGTGAGGTCGTTGGAAGTCACCTGTCATCCCTCCCATTTCTGGAGGAGGCGGCTCTGACCCTGGAGGAAGTGAGGCCCAGCCAGCTCTGGGGTGCCCTCCACTGAGGTCGTTCTTCCCAGAAATAAACAGGGAGGAGCCTGAGCTGGGGAGGGGACCTACTTGGCAGGGGTGTCCCAGGGAGACACTCTCGGGAAACTCAGAGGCCTCCCCCCCCCCCAGAGGACCAGCTCCACAGCCCCCCTGCAGGGCTTGGGGTCCCACACCAACAAGGGTCCTGCAGAGCCACGCCTGCGAGGACCCTAGCACCCAGGACTGGGGAGGCCCAGGACTGGGGTGCAGCCCTGGGATGGCCCGTGCACTCTGGCTACCCCACTGTCCCCTCCCGAAGCCGCTTGGTCCGCAGCCTCTTTCTGCCCCTGACGGGGACAGACCCGTGGGAGGGAAGAGTTGCTTGTCTTTCCTTTCTTTTTTCTTCCTTATGAGTTTCATGGAATATTTTTCCTTCAGTCATGATCTTTGGGGCTCACGATTAACTGTGGCTTGGAACTCAGAGCACCGCTGCGCCTGTGCAGGCTCACTGGGCATCCACTAGGTCTGTCTCCCCATCGGAGCAGGGGAAGGCTGGACCCTAGCTCACCCTCCATGGCAGGCTTGGGGGCACCCACCTTCACCGCTGGAGGGAGGAAGACCTGCCAGTCAGGATTTGGGCGAAAGGAGGGCAGTGGGCAGCCCGGTGGAGACATCCAGTCTCGCTTGCCCAAACCCAGTCTCCAGATGCTACTCAGGGAGGCTCCGCCCCATCTCCTGCCTGGCTTCCGCCTGCAGGGCCTTTGCTTATGCTGTTCTCTCTGCCCAGACTGACCTTCCCGCCCCCTGTACTGACCTCTCTCCCAGGGTGTGATCATCTCCCCAAGTACACTGTCGCCAGCAGCCCCCAGAACACTCAGCCACGTGGCAGGTGCCCATTTTTGCGGAAAGAGTGGAATTCAGAATCTGCGCCTAGCTCGCCTGGCTCAGACTAGCTCGGATTCGGGCAGGGGACCCCCCGGGTCATTCCAGGGCGGTTCTTTCCTGCTCTCCTGCGCGTCCCAGGGAACCACCTCACCCCGCAGGATCTCCAGCTGCCCAACGGCTTCCCCAAGCCCCTTTCAGTGTGCCTCCCCCTTTCTCCATGGTCTGGAAGAACTTGGCTCGGGCGAATTCATCTGTTCCTTCCGCGTCATTCAGACTTTTCTGGCTCCCAGCCTGGCTTTAACAGGGGTGGGGGATTGGTCGCCAGGACCCCGCTGGGGCCCCAACAGCCCTTTGTGGCGCCATCTGCCCTTGTCAATCTCGAGACTCCCGCCTCCAGGGACCACCAATCACAGCGCAGGCATCCCGGTTTCGTCACCAGCAGCCAATCAGTGCTTCCGCTGACCGCTGGGGCAGCCAGGTGGGAGCAAGAGGGCCGCACCCCAGGACCTGGCACCGCCCCGCTCAGGTCCCCAACCGTCCTCAGTCACCGTCTGCTTATCAGACATCCATGGGCCGCCTGGCTCTACCTGCGAGGCTGTGCCTTGCTGCTCCGAACCTCCCGTCTCGTCTCCTCTGTAAGATGGAACAGCGCTAGCGCTTGGGCAGCTCTGGTTAGTAAAAGAGATCCTGCAGTCCCTGCAGGGCTGGCCACGTGGAGGTCTGCCAGATGGAGACGTGCCCCCCAACTGCCAGGGCTGAGGCTGGGGGTCCTGCTTTGAAGGACCTAACCCATCCAGCGGACTCCTTCCAGGATCTGCACCCATCTCTGTGCCTGTCCTCAGGGGGCCCCTCAGACCACGCAATCCCAGCCCCTGGGGAACCTGAGCCTCGTGTTTGGGGGTGTGTTTGAAGCCTCTCGCAGTGTGTGAGGAGGGCCCCATACTTCCAAGTTCTGGTCAGGGTGCATCCATGGAGGCGGGAGGAGGACGCTGGATCTCTATCCCCTATGCCTACAGGCATGCAACGCACAGGCCCAGCCCAAGTGCCTGCCTGTTCCAGGCCTCCAGATACTGGAGGCGGGAAGTCGTGGCACTGACCCGGGAGCTCCCACTATGTGCTTGAGACACTGTGGCCCTAGGCTGGTCTCTGGGTTCAGAGTCCACCCCTGACAGAGCCCCCCCCCCCCCCCCTCCTAGAGATGTCCAGGCTGCTCAGTGCGCCCACAGGACCCTGGGTCCACCCCAGCCGCCCCCGCCTACATCCCCAAGACACACACAGGCCAGCTCAGGGCTGCACACTCGCATTATTTTATTTTGCTTTTCCAGTCTGAAGCTACTATCATGGGTATTTAGTTATACAAATGACACTTACAAAAAATAAAAGACCAAGACACCCAGAGTGAGATGCATGGCAGAGATGAACTGGTCAGGGGAGCGGGGGCTGGCAGGGCTGGGAGCCAGGGGGCTGGGGGCTCCCCAGGGGGCTCCTGGTGGAGGGTGACGCCCAGCTTCATCCCACCCCGAGAGCCGAGGAGTCCAGTCGGACAGGGAGCACCAACCACACTGGGGGCTCTGGCTGAGGCGGTGAGGGGCTCAGCACCAACCAGATGGGGACACAGGCCTGGGCAGGCAGGAGGGAGGGGCCGGCGAGGGCCCCCGAGGAGGTGGGAGCAGGTTCTAGATTCAGGGAAGCACCCTGCCCCCCCACAGCTAGCAGACAAGGAGGGCACCGAGGCCCAGAGATGCTGTTTCAAGATTCCCCCACAAGACCCCTTGAAGACCACTCGTGGCTACCACCAGGCTTGCCTGGGTGCCTCTAGCAATAATGCTCATTAAAAAAAAAAAAATACTGATTTGGTCATTTTCTGCTTCCAGTCAGGCCAGGGTGAAAGAAGAGAGACAGCAGGGCCCCAGCCCAGGGCGGGGTGTGCGGTGGGGAGCCCCGCTTGGTGCAGAGGGGTGAGTAGCCGGTGTCACCCCCTCCCCTTCCTGCGCCCTTCCCCTGACACAGGGGTGGTGCGCCGGGTGGGGGGCAATAGGCCAGGGGTAGGCGCCCATTGCCGGGGAATTGGGGCGGGCAGGGGCTCTCGGGAGGGGGCAGGAGATTCCAGTTACCCCAGAAGGCCAGGGGCACGGGAAGGCCTCCCAGCCCCCCTACTCCCCTCGGCCACTTTGGGGAAGTAAGGCTCAGAGTCGTCTGAGGTCAGAAGAAAGGGCTGCCAACCTCGCCCATGGCAGAGAAGAGAGGACAGAGGGGTCTGATATCCCTCCAAGGACCAGGCACGGGGCAACAGGTGGGGGGGGCACCGTTTTCTCTGGGTTTCCAGTTTGAAAGGCAAGGGGCTCGCCACCACACCAGAGCCCGCCTGGAGAAGAGCGTTATTAGCAGAAGGGTCTGGGCAGGGCGGGGACGGGGTGCTGGGCGGCGGGCTAATATTCCCAGAGAGTGGCTGGCTCGATGGTCTCGGCGCAGGCCTTCAGGACCCCCGCATGGTCCCCCTTCAGGTAGCGCCCGCCCACCTTGATGGCCACCTTATTGTAGTCACAGAACTCGAAGAAGAAGTCCACAGGGGTGTCGCTGCTGCTGGTGACCGACGAGTCGCTGCCCACCGTCCAGTACTTGCCTGTGGAATCTGGGAGGCGAGACCCATTAGGCCCCACCTCGGCCAGCTCCCCACCCTGCAACCGCGGCTTCTGGAGTTGGGGTGAGTTCTGTGGGATGCCCACCCAAGCCTCCCCACCCCTGCCGGACAGAGGTCCGAGCCTCTTCTCCCCACCCGGACTTTTAAGTCCCATAACTCAGGTGTGGGACACCTTCCCTGTCCACCCTTTCCAGAAGCCTGTCTCCCTGTCTGCTCTCCTCCCCCTTCTCTAGCTTAGAAGTCCTCCCTCCTACGGAGAAGAGAGGAAGGGGCCTAGTGCCACAGGATGTCTGTCCCCAGAGCCAAGTCACAGGGCGACCAGGCTGAGCCCCGATGTGGGACAAGGCCTTCAATCCCTGTGCGGCCACGCTGGCCCCCGTGCCCCCCTGGAGCTACCACCCCTCAGGACCCACCTTTGATGTTGTAGGCACCGTCGTTGAACTCCAGCTGGAAGACGTCATAGCTGGAGCGGTTGGCGTCCAGGGTGCCCGTGACCTTGCGGCAGCCGATGAAGCCATGCTCCCCGCGGAACACAATGATGGGACGGTTGATGAGCTTCATGAGGAAGAGCTCCGAGTCCCCTGTCCCAGGAAAGCGGAGGGGCGGTGAGTCTCACCGGGGGTGAGGGGGAGTACTGGGAACCCGGGAGTGGGGTGTGCCCACAGGTGGCTACCTGCTGTCTCCACCGAGGCAGCCAGCTGCCCATTCTTCTTGGCCGTCACGAACTTGCCATTGGATGCACGCAGTGTGATCCGCCGATCACGCCACTCGATGTCAAAATAGCAGCTGGCGTTCCTGGGGGTGGCAGGAAGGGTCAGGCGGGGCTGCCCCCCGCTCCCCGGGCCCCGACCCCCGGGAAGGGCCAGCCTGGGCGCAGCAGAGCACTCACTTGGTGGAGGCAGTGGACTGCACGCCCCCAGTGGCCGTCAGCGTCCAGTACTTGCCCGTGTGAGTGCGGAAGGCGCACTTTTTGGTGTCGCGGTCGATCTCCAGCTGGAAGGTCTCCTGGTCGGTCTCCTCGTCCTGATTGGCTGACAGGTCCATACCTGCGGGGAGAGCTTCCAACTGGCACGGGGACCCCGGCACCCCGAACCACAGCCCTGCCCTCACACACCACCTTGGCCTCCTCGTCAGGGAGCAGGACCTAGGCTCCCAGGCGGGACCAGGCAAGGGCCAAGGCTGGCTCCACCCACCCTCACATCATTTTCTCCGCTGCTAGAACACCTTCCAACAAACCATCTGCACAAAGCCATTCTAGAAGCAATCGGGAGAATCTTAATGTGGCCCAGGATTAAATATTAAGGATTAATTATTGTTAATCGTGTTGTAGTTATGTAAGAAAATGGCCTCATTTTTTCAGATACCGATAAATATCTTGAGATGAAATGCCCTGATGTCAGGGATTTGCTTTAAAAATACCATCAAAAACAGTGAATTTAGGGGACAGATGGAGCTAGACGGCAGAATATCTCATTTGGGGGAAATCGATAAGATTACATCCTTCCTGCTCCCATATGTGTGTAAAAGTTAAGAATGAAACGTAATAGCGCACGTTCGTTTTGGAAAATTCACAAAACTCATAAATGCATAAAAATGGGGTCACATGGGGCGCCTGGGTGGCTCAGTCCTTTAAGCGCCTGATTCTTGATACTGGCTCAGATCATGATCTGAGTCGTGAGATCAAGTCCCGGGTCTCCACGCTGAGCTTGGAGCCTGCTTGAGAGTCTCTCTCCCTCTCCCTCTGCCCCTCCTGGCCTGTGCTTTCTCTCTCTTGGGGACAGGGGACTCACACATACCCCCGTGCCCACCACGCCCCAGAACACACTGCACATGGCAGGCAAACACACGCCTTTTCCCAGGTGCAGACACGCGCATTTTCTCTACCTCCAGTGCCTGCATGCCTCAGACCTCGATTTGCAAATGGTCTAGGCAACACAAGCTCACACACGTTTCCCTGATGTGACCAGAGGGGGCGCGCTGCTGCCCAGCGGCTGATCTCTGGGGCCCCATCTGTGTTACCTCTTTCACCTAACAACCTGGAAGTAGGGTATTTGGTTCCAAGAGCACAAATTCACCTTCCCCAAACACCTGGGTTCTAAGAACTACCACAGCAGGGACGTCCACCCACGCTGCTGGCCGTCCAGTCTCGGGGCTCGAAAAGTGTGTCACCGTTTGTGTCTGGACACCTTTGGGAAGATGGGACCGCAGTAGGGGTTGGCAGGTGGCCCTTCAGATGAGCAGATGGGGAGGCTGGTGGATGGGGGAGCCCCGGTTCCCCACCCGGGCCCCACCACCAAGCGGAGGGGCCGAAGGGTGTGAGCCTGTCTTAACCCCCATCGGCACCAGGGGGTGGGGACCTTCCCCTCCACTTCACGAAGAAGAATGAGGCAGAGGTGGTATGTCCTTGCCCAAGGTCACCCAGGGAGAAACTGAGGAGCGCTGGTGAGCCTCAGGAGGGGAAGCGGGTGAACTCAGGCCTCCTCCTCCCACGCTCTCTCTATGGACTGGCAGACCCAGGGTCCTGAACAGCTCCTCTCGGAACCCCTTGGGCTCAAGCCTCCAGGCCCGCTGGGCCCCCTCAGCCCTGATGTCAAGGATCTGCTGACCACTGGGAGGCAGGTAGTCAGCCGGACCCACCATCACACCCCCGGAGAAGATGAAGGTCAGCAGGGACTGGCCCCCTGGGTGGCTGCGCCACCAACAATAGGACCATCCTACGGCCACCCTGGGGAGCACAGCGTGAGGCCAGAGTCCCCAAAAGCTGGCGGACGTGCCCCACCCTATGAGCCAGCCTACCCCAGCCCCGTGGCACACCTGCCCAATGTGGGGTGCGCTGGCCGACCGGAAGGAGGGGAGAGACAAGAGGAAAGGCCTCCTCTGGCGTCCTCCGGCAGCAGACAGGACAGAGGGGGGTCTCCAGAAAGCGGGGCAAAGGGGGCAGGAGGAAAGGGACCAGAATTAGAAGTCCAACCTCTAGCGAGAGGTTAAGCAAGAAGTCAGGAGCCTCCTTCTCGGGGAGACCTAGCCACGGGCAGCCCTGTGCTGCACGGAATCCACACTGACCTGATCTTCCCACAGAGGAACAGAGGGAGGCCCCCCCAGGGCCACACAGCCACCCCATCTGCTCGGCTGCTCGTGTCCAGTCCTGGCCGTGGCCTGATGAAAGGACCTAGGCCAGCCAGGGCGGCACCGAAAGCGGGGGCCAGGCACCCTTGGCAAGGGCCTTCCCCTCACTCAGGCCCATATCCCTCTCCAGCAAAGCGTCTCTCCATCCTACGAGGAGGGGAGGGTTCCGGGCCCTGGTTGTCACGCTGCCACCAGGTCTTCTGACCCCAACAGGAAGGAGTAAGGGGAGGGTGGGCGTCCTCTTCCCAACATCCTGCAGGGCCCCTCCTGGCTCCAAGGCCCTGCCCAGGCGGGAAAGGCCCCACTTGGCCTTGGAGTCTCTAATTAGAGCTGGGTTACTATGGGAACAGGCTTTTCTTTGGGATTTTTCTTTTCATCAGCTGCAGCAGCCGCACTGAGTCACAGGCCCGTAGGAGCCCCGGGGAGGCAGATGCGGGGCTGGGAGAAGCTCATCTCCTGCCTGCCTCCCCCACCCCCTCAACCCTGCCCATCCCTCTAGCTCATGGCTTTTCCTGTCGCCAGCCTCTGAGCCATTCCCTATGGTGGCTCAGAGAGGACATTCCATCCCCCTCAGCCTTGGCAGTTCCCAAATTCCCCTGGCTGGTTCAAAAGAGGCACTGTCCACCACCCCATTCAGTTTAGGGGAAGGGGCCTGGAAGCTTCTGTGGCCTCCCCTCCCCACCGCCCTCTTTCCACTATGTGACCACCTCAGATCTGTCCTCCATCCTTGCACAAGAATTAGGGCATGAATTACCTCAAATGCCCTGGCTCTTAGGGAGAGCTCTTACACATCCTGCAAAGCCCAGCCTGACCAGCCCTTTTCTCAGCCGGCCAGCCAGCCTGGCCTCTCTGAGTGCCTCTGAGTGGCTGGGACTAAGCATGGAGCCCCAGGACAAGGAGGCTGAGACCAAGGGGGAAATGTGGGTCTGGTGGGGCTAGAGTCCAGGGCGGGTGAGATTTCCAAGGAGCACGGGGACACCCCACCTGGCTAAGAAGTACTGTTCACCCAGCCACCCTGCCATCCTTCATCCCTGCCCAAGCCAGGCCCCTCACCAGTGACGTGGTCACAGCCACACCGTTTCTGAGGCCCTGGGATGGACCCATCCCTCCCGCCTATCACATCCGTCCTCAGGCACCGGGACCCCACTCTCTGGTGGCCGAGATGGCCCCCTTCCCAAAAACAAAGCCTGGCTCTGAGAATTAGCCCAGCGCGGCTCGGGGCCAGCCCTTTACAGATGGGGAAACTGAGGCCAGAGAGCAGGTTGCAGCATCAGCAGGGAGCACCCCACCCCCACCAGGCAGGCCTGTGCAAGCCTGTGGGCATGATTCACATCCCCCCACCGCCAGCTAAGCCCAGGAGCCTCCTCCTTCCTGGCTGGCTTTTCCCAACATGTGTCAGAAACACAGACACCGCCTCCTTTGCCACGCAGGCCTGTCCAAAATGGCCTCTGAGACACGCCCCCAACCCCACAGCTTCGGCCGCAGGTCCTCTGGTCTCCTTCCATCCCACCAGGAAGCTTTGGGGCCACTTAACATGAGAACAAAATGAGGATCCCAAGATCTGAGGCCCAAAGAGCCCCAATCTCAGCCAACAAAACCCCTCCCCCAGTTCTTTGTACCTTTAAACTCAGAGATGAGCCAACACTTCTGGCCCAGTTTGGGGCTCCCCCTGCCCCACTGACTGAATCACACAGTGACACTTCCAGCAAGGGCTAATAAAGAGGAGAGGGCAGCTGCCCAGACTCGCTCTGCTCTTCCCCTCGGGGCCAGGTCGGGGCCAGGTCTGCCCGCTCTTCCTCGTCTTTCCCAAGGAAGGCACTGGGTGCAGCCCAGCAGGGACGCAGCCTGCCTGCAGGGGTGAGTGCCCATCATGGGTCCCGTGGCTCCACCGGCGGTTCTAGTCCCACCTACCAACCTCAGAAGCTCCGTAGCCATACTGGACTTTCTGCTCCTCTCTGCCTCAGGGCCTTTGTACAAGCTGTGCCCTTTTTTCCTGCAACCATGTTCCACACGCCTGATACATGCCACTTTGTATTCATCTTTCAGGTTAGCTCCAGTGTCCTCTTCAGAAGTGTCTCCCCCACCCCCGCAGTCTAATCTGAGATCCTGATGTACTTTCTGGACACCCAGGCCTCTGCTTGACACGTCTGGGATGCTGATCATGTCCCAAGAAGAACATCAGCTACAACAGGGAAAGATCCAGGCACATATACTCATTTGTTCACCAATGACCATGTTTCACCCGGCAGGTGCAGCTCAGTGTTTGCTGAACAGGTGAGGAGTCCTGCCCCACCTACACTGGGGGGTGGGGAGGGGAGCCCACTGTGCCCTGGAGGCTGGGAGGCTTGGGGATGGGGGAGGGTCAGAAAAGAACCTATTCTGTAATCAAAGAGACTCCTACTGCATGTTGCTTACTTGCTGTGTGACCTTGGGCCAACAGCTTCACCTCTCTGAGCCAAACAGGCTCATCCATATAATGGAGACAATACTGCCCAAATCAATCAGCAAACTCAGGCACAAACTCAGGGCAGCCATTACCCTACCTCGCCTGTGATCCCACTGCCAGGGGGCTGTAAGTCCTGCTTCACTGTCCCCGCCCACAGTCAGGAGGGCGGCTTTCTGGATGCAGGCAAAGAAGTCCACTCTACCAGGTGGACGACAATGACTGGGCTCCCCTCCAGCCATCTCCAGACGCTGCGGCCCAACTTCCCACTCAGCAGAGCAGGACCCCCACAGGTCCCTCCAGCGGGGCCTCCAGCTGCAAAGAATCAACTGTCTTCCTTGCCAAAGGAGGGACTAGGGCGCCAGAAGGAAGAGAATCCGCCCAGGGGGAGAATCTAAGAAGGGAAAGAGGGGCTCACTTCTGGCTTGCAGGCCGGTAGGAAATGGCCAGGCCAGCGGGAGGCCCGGGAAAGGACTAAGCGAGTTGCAGTCAATTGTTCCAGGCGGGACACTTGGGGTTGGGTTCACTCGAGGGTAGAGGCTCCCCGAGGGAGCCGGGCTAGGGTCTCTCGGCTCACGCTCAGTCCGCCCTCCCAACGCCCGCAGGGCAAAGCGCAGCAGACCCGAGACGTGTGGCGGGCGCAGGGCGGGGTGCCTGGCAGGGCGCCATCCGCGCCACGCCGTCCCGGGACCGCGGCGCGAGGAGGGAGGCCGCCTCAAGGGGAAGCTCCGGACCGGGGCACTAGGCCGGGACCGCGCGGGGGTTCCTCAGCAGGGGGGACCCGCAGAAAACCGATCCCTTCCCCCGCCCCTCCGCATCTGGTTTTCCCATCTGCAAAGACCGAGCAGGACAAAAGGGGGCGAGGGAGGGTCCTCTGGAGGAGCCCGCCCCCCTGCTCACAAAGGCCGCGGCCTCGAGCGCGGGGCAGACGCAGGAGGAGGGGTTGTGGGGGAAGGGCAAACAACCGGGACGCACGCCCCCAGCAGAGGCAGACCCCTCCGGGCTGCAAGTGGAGGTGCAGAAAGGCCCGGAGGGCTGGAAGGTGGAAGCACGCCCTGCGGAGATCAAAGACTCCCCCATCCCGCCAGCGCTGGGAGGGCCGTGGGGGGTGGGGGTGCGCCCCGTGCTTGTAGCGACCCTCGCCTCCGCCCGTGAGCTACAGGCTCGCTGATTAGGGAGGGGCACGAGGAAAGGGGGAAGGGGTGTTCCCCCCCCAACCCAGGGCTGGGCCGGGCGATCGGCGGGATCCGCGCGCAAGGGGAGTCCCAGGCGGGGGGTTCAGAGGGTGGCACATAGGGCGGCGCCTACGCGGGGGCCCAGGAAGCCGAAGACCCAACGCCGGGTGGGGGTGTAAAGCGGCGCCCAAGGATGGCCATGGCCCCACCCCTCGCCCCCTCCTCCGGGCCCAAGCGCAAGTCCCGAGACGAGGCGGGGTGGCGAGCGCGCCTAGCGGGGGCGCACCCGGCGTAGCTAGGGACTGTAGCAGCGCCGCGGGCGAGAAAGGGCGGGAGGCCGGAGGTACGGGGGTGGGGTGTGCTTTGTGCACCGATCAGGAGAGGAGGGGGGCGGCGTCCCCACTCACCCTGGCGCGTGGACACGTTCCTCTCGTTGGCCGCCTGCAGCACGACCTGGGCGCAGCTCTGCTCCAGGGCAAAGAGCTCGTCCTTGCCCACCTTGGTGGCTTTGCCCGCCTTGAGCGTGCCGCTGGGGCCCGACGGCGCCAGGTAGCGGCCCTCGCAGTCGCGGAAGGCCACCTTGCCGGAGCGGAACTCGAGCGTGTAGCCGGTGGCGGGCTCGGGGCGCGCCACCAGGCGCCCGTCGTGGCGCAGGAAGCGGTGGTCGGCGGTCTGCACGCTGTAGCGCTGGTCTTGGAAGGCCAGCGTGATGAGCGAGTCGACGCCCCAGGGCACGTCGCGGTCCACGGCGATCTCGTCCGCCGGCCGCGCGCTCAGGTGCGCGTAGCGCTTGCGGGTCAGGCTATAGATGTTGACCTGCGGGTGCATGGCGATGTGCACGCTCCACTTCTCAGCCGGCGACACGGTCTGCGCGAAGCACGACAGGCGATCCTCGGTGCCGCCGAAGTAGCGCCGGTGCACCTCGGACTGCAGCGACCAGCGGCCGTCGTCGTGCGCCACGATGAGAAAGCGGCAGTCGGGGCCGGGCACCTCCCGCTCGCAGGTCACGTTGCCGTCCTTGTCCGCCGCCAGGTAGCGGCCCAGGTGGCTGCGCAGGCACACGGCCGCGCTGCCCGCCTCGTCGGGCGGCTGCTCCAGCGTCCAGATCTGCTTCTTCTTCAGGCTGCTGGCCGACGCGTTCACCTTGAACCCGAACGCCTCGGCCGTCAGGTACTTGTTGCCGCAGTTGATGAGGCCGAACTGGATCTGCACGGCCTGGGCAGTGCCGTTGGCGGTCATGGTGGCGGCGGGCGGGAGGGCCCTGGCGCGGCCCGGGAGGTCGGTGGCTGGTCCCCGCGGCGGCGCCCTGCTCCTTTGTTCGCGACCGCGGCCCGGCGCGCACCCTCCGCAGCGCTCCACAAAGCCGGCCCGCGGCGCGCGAGCCCCTTTCTAGGCGAGGTGACGTCAGCGTCGTGAGGCCCCGCCCCCGCCCCGCCCCGGAGCTCGGCGCGGGAGGGGGCTCAGGGAGCGCACTGCGCGGGGACCCGAGGTGGCGGCTCGGCTCTCAGCGTGTCCCCGGTTCTGCAAGGCCGGCCTCTGCGGGGCCCCCCACCTTGCGCCGCCGCCAGCTCCCCCCAGTGCCAGGGCCCCACCCCCGCAGCGCCGCAGCCCGAGGACCCACCTGGCGCTCGGGACCCGTGGGAGGCCCCACGTTCTAAGCCTAGTGGGGAGGAAGGGTTTGGGGTTGTGACAGAGACCGCAAAGACCACAGAACACATCAGTACTGGGTGGGGGCGGACCGGAGGCTGCTCGGAGGAGGTGGCCTTAGAAGAACTTTAAAGGAAAGAGCGGCGCACTCACCCACCAATTAGGGGCAGGTGAGCCAAAGAGGGGTGGGGGCAGGCCAGGAGCTGGAGGAGGGGCCTGCAGACCCCCACTCGCCCAACTCAAGCCTTGCAAGACACTTCCCTGAAGGCCATCCAGACCCCGCCCTGCGGCAAAGCACTCAGCCCTGCTGGCCCAAAATAGTTCTTCGAGGTAGTGGCAGAGACAAATGACTGCTGTTCCCATTCTGGGGATGCAGAAGTCTTAAGATTCTGGTCTTCCAGGCAGTGGGATGGGCTGGTCAGAGGTGGGACCACTCCTGGCCCCACAGTCTGAAGGGTGGGGGCGGGATGGGGTCTCCAGGAGGAGTGCCCCCTTCACTTTATACTCTCAGGCTCCCACTTCACATAGGGTCGAAGCCCTCCTCCTTCAGGACCCCAACTCTCTATCCTCCTCCCTGGAAGGGTCAGGGGCGCTTCCAGCAGCGTTCACCCCCTCCCACGTCCACCCCCTTCTAGGAACACTTCGCTTTTCTAAGGTCAGGACTTTTGCTGGGACATTCCCCACATGCCAAGCAAGCTCGTGGAATGCCAGCATGACCACAAGCTGCCCACAAGGTCTCGGGGCCAAAGGCAAAGAGCCCTGAACTAGCTCCCCAACTGGTTGGTCTGGGCCTTGTCTTCCCCCCAGGCAAACCCCTACGGGGATTTTTTTTTATCTTCCAGGGGAAGATGGTGTCACCTTCTCACGTCGTGGCTTAAATGTGTTTACTGGCAGGGCCTGGATCCCCAGGCAGGCAGTGGCCATAGCTTCCCATCCCTCAAGAGCCAGAACATGAAAATTTTCTCATTTTGAGGTTATCCCTTAGGCTTGAAACCCAGGATGTCACTGGCTGTGTGACTTTAGGCAAGTTGCTTAACCTCTCTAAGCCTCAGTTTCTGTTTTGTAGAAGAGATACAAATCCCCCATCTCAGGACAGTCTCAGAGTCCCTGGGGGCATGGAGGTCAGACACCGTCCCTGTCCACCCTCAGGAGCCATTCCAGTACCCAGGAAGCCGTGCATCTAATTAGAAAGACCCCAAACCTCTGGCCAACTTCCAAGGCTCAGAGAATAGGCGGATAAATAGCTTTAGGCATTTCCAGAAGGTTGTGTGGTACCTGGCTTGGTGCTGGCAGGGGGTCTGGAGGATGCTGAGCCCCACCTACTGGGATCAGGGCAGGGCTGGGTGGCCCATCCCTCCGGTCTGCAGGGTCTGCAGTTCCCGGCTCCTGCTCTGGCCCAAACCCCCTCGTACAGCTTTGCAGCCTGGAGGCCAGGAAGGCGCCTGGGGTTGGGGGCTCCTGCCTGTCAGACCAGAGGTGGGAGCGGGTCCAGTCCTCCCCAGGTGATGCTGTGATGGGTAGAAAGACTGGCGAGTCCAGATGGGTTTGGCGGCAGTCTGGATTCAAATCCACATCCCCGGCTCTCGGCTTTGCCCTCTCTGAAAGGGTGACAGCACCTGCCCCAGCAGAAATGCCCAGAAGGACGGAAGAAGCTAAAGTTGGCTGCTCATCAGGCGCCTAGGAGACAGTGCCTGGCATGTGGTCAGTGCTCAACAAACACCGCTGTTTTGTTGTTCCTTAACAACATGGACAGGAGGATCCTGGGGACACAGACGGGTCTCCTCTGGCCCCCAGAGTCCCCAGGAATCCCCAGGACCCTAGTCCTTCGGTCAAGCAAAGGCGGGGTTGTGGGAAGCTTTAGGATCCATCAGCCAGGAACTCGGAGCCTTGTGCCTATTTGTTGAGTAAATTAAAATTGAACGGTGCAAAGGGCAGAGGTGGGAGTAGGAGGAGGAAGGACCCCTGGGACCTGCCTGCAGGACAGGGACAGTCTCAGTGAACAGAATCGAGCCTGCAGGTTGCTGGGGTGACTGGGGTCAGCGTATGAAGCATTGAGGTGAATTTCAACGGATGTGGAACTGAATTAGTAGTATTTTAAGGTTGTTTTTTGTGTCCTGAATAGATGATGGCTTCCCATGACTCCAATATTCAAAAACATAAAGTGGCCCTTGTCCTCACCCTACTGGCTCCTAACTGCAGCTACATTTGTTACTTTTCTGTTCCTGTGTTTACACAAAGGCTAGCAACCTGTTTGTATTCTTCTGTTATTTGCTACCTTTCTATCACTTGATGTATCTTTTTTTTTTTTAAGTAGCCTCTATTGGGGCGCCTGGGTGGCTCAGTTGGTTAAGTGTCTGCCTTCAGCTCAGATCATGATCCCAGGGTCCTGGGATCGAGTCCCACATCAGGCTTCTTGCTCTGCAGGGAGCCTGCTTCTCCCTCCCCCGCCTCTGCCTGCCACTATGCCTGCTTGTTCTCTCTCTCTCTCTCTCTCTGACAAATAAGTAAATAAAATCTTTTAAAATAAAAAAATAAAGTAGACTCTACACCCGCCGTGGGGCTTAAACTCATGACCTGGAGATCAAGAGCCGTGTGCTCTCCGGACTGAGCCAGCCAGCCACCTCTTACTTGGTTATCATAACACTTGTTTCGGCTTTAGTACAAAAGCGGCTTCCTTGTTCTTCTTCCCCATTGTGTAACATTCCACAGCAGCGTGGGCCATGTTTGTTTACCTGGTGCCGTATGGTTGGACATTTGGATTGTTGTAGTGAATGCCCTGCTTTGGCCAGCCCCCCTACCAAATGCAGTCCTCAACCACACACCGGCATGTTTTTGTACATCTCCTTGCCTGACCATGGCCTGTGTACCATGGAAGAAAATTAAGGCTGCACAGTCTTCCCTTGAATGCCTCTGGTAACAGGGAACTCACTCTGTCCTCTGTCCAGTGCAAGTGCAGGTGGTATGTATATGCTGTGCACTAGCTTGTGTGGAAATCTGGGAGTGAGGGGGCCCTGGCCCACAGAAGCTGCCAGGAGCAAGGGGTCCTATGGACCGGGCAAGCGACCACATGTCTGAGTCTTATGACCATACATCCTTGGATGGGGTGGGAAGGAAGCCTCTTTTTTTTTTAATAAGTAATCTCCAAACCCAACATGGGGCTCAAACTCATCACCTTGAAATCAAGAGTCGCATGCCTCTGTGACTAGGCCAACTAGGCGCCCAAAAGCCTCTTGGTTGTAAAAGATATCTGTTATTATAATTAACTATTGTTGGGAAGCCAATACAGGAACAAAATCTCACGCAAGTTGAGCAAAAGAGAATTTTCAAAAGTCACCCGCTGCTCTGCTCCATGCCATGTGCCCTCCGCTGGCCTTCCCCCACGTCTCGGTTACACCGGACACCTCTGTGTCCAGCACGGTCACACGGTGGTGTCGGCAGACCCCACCTCGGGTCCCGCTGGGGAAGGACAGGAACAAGGTCTCTGTGTCCCTGGGCCCCACGGGAGCCCAGGCGCCACCTGAGCTGCTCTGGAAGGAGGGCGTGGTGGGAACCAGACCTGAGCAGCTCCTGGGTAGGCCACTTTGTGGGATATGCCTGATCAACGGAGGGAAATGAGGCCACTGGGAAGGGCTGCTCAGCTGGCCCCAAACCCCAGAGTTCCCCAGGTGAGGATCCTGAGCCACGGAGACCCAGACTCCCTCCCCCCACCCCCAAGCAGCCTCGGGGGATCCTTGAGCCCACCCCTGATGAGCAGGGCTTCCTGAGACGAGATCCCAAGGTACACCCGCCACAGAAGTCAAGGAGTGGGCCCTGGCATCCCTTGGGTCCTGGCTTTAACGGACACTTGCCATGGGGCCTTCAGTGAGTTACTTCCCTCTGGTGCCTCAGTTTCCTTGCCTGTCAGACGGACATAATCGCACCTGCGGAGTTTCTCAGGAAAACACCAAGGTAGATATAATCCCTGCACAACAGTCTGTTAAAAACAGCAATGAGACGTCTTCACCTTCCCTCCCAGAAGTCCTCCCCGTGAAACGACAGGAATGCCTGGGATTTGCCTTAAAATATTGCATGGATATTGGAGACATGGATAGTGGAGTTCCCTACATGATGATCTCTACTTTAATAACTGTTTGTGGACATTTCCATAATAAAAGGCTTTAGAAAAACCTACCAAGAGGGGCGCCTGGGTGGCTCAGTGGGTTAAAGGCTCTGCCTTCGGCTCAGGTCATGATCTCAAGGTCCTGGGATCGAGCCCCCATCTCGCTCTCTGCTCACAAGGGAGCCTGCTTCTCCCTTTCTCTCTGCCTGCCTCTGCCTACTTGTGATCTCTCTCTCAGTCAAATAAATAAATAAAAACTTTTAAAAAGAAGAAAAAAAGAAAAACCTACCAAGAATAAAAATAAAATACCCAGCCCCCCCTCCAAAAAAATGGTGTGCGTCGGGGGAGGGGAATAGATGGACCGGTAGGGACAGCAGGTCGGGTGCGGTATACTTTAATGTTTATTTATGCACGTGTTACGTTTTCTATAATAATAATAAAACCTGGCAGACATTGTAAGCCCCCTTTTCACCTGTGCCGTAGCTCTGTGTGAGAGGGCTGCCTGTGCTGTTTCGACCACTGCCCGCCAGACCCACGTCTCTATGATGATTCGGAAATGTATTAAGTAGATAGAGGTGGAGAGATGACGGATGGATGGATGGATGGATGGATAGACGGATGGTAGGTTGGTAGATGATGGATGGATGGATGGGTGGATGGTGGAGGGGTGGATGGATAGACGGATGGTAGATAGAAAGATAGATAGGTGGATAGATGTTGGATGGATGAATGAATAGATTAATAGATGATAGAGGGAAGATAGATGGAGGGATAGGCAGATGATAGTGGATGGATGGAGGGATGATGGGTGGATAGATAGATTGATAAATAATAGGTAGATAGAAAGATGGATGATAGATGGATGGATAGGTAGATAGTAGGTGGATAGACGGTAGATGGATGGATAGATGAATAGAAGATAGTGATAGATATTTAGATACAGAAATGCATAGCTTTATTTCTGAGGGTCTTACTTATATATTTGGCTTGGCTTCAGCTTCTTTCTCTGCATCTCGCTGCCATTCCTTGGCGACTCTTCCCAATGAGCCCCCCTCCCAGTCACCAGGGCTGCCTGCACCCCTCTTTACACCAGGGCATGGAGGGAGTCATGAAATTCCTACGGGGCTGATGCTCCCGGCTCAGTCCTGGGCAATGACTGCCTGGACCGGCCGCGGGCTCACCTCTACCCCTTCCTGAGCTGAGCCAGGCTATCCAGAGCCTCCTACACCCCACGCCCCCAGAGGTCCCCCTGGCAGGAATCTTCCCCAGCCAAGAGCTGGGTGCTAGCTTGACCAGCCCCCGGAGACCCTCTCCCTCGGCTCTGCCCTCGTCGGCCACAGGATGCGTCTGGTTCGGGAGGAAGGCATTCATTCCCATAAGGGCTCCAGGCATTGTGCTAAGAATTTTAACTGCTTTAAACTTCCAATGAGCTGGGTGTCTTCCCTGTTTCCCAGATGAGATGAAGGGACACACCCCACAGAAGGCAGATGGGTGGTTGCAAGGGGACGGGGAGGGACTGCCTGATGGGTACAGGGTTCCTTCTGGGGTGGAGAAATCCTCTGGAGGTAGGGACAGGTGCTGGTGAATGTAGTTAATGCTACAGAAGTATATATTTTATTCTTTTTTTTTAAGATTTTATTTATATTTTATAGAGAGCCACCACAAGCTAGGGGAGCAGCAGGCAGAGGGAGAGGGAGAAGCCAACTCCCCCCTGAGCAGAGAGCCCGACATGGGACTCTATCCCAGGACCCTGGGATCATGACCGAACTGAAGACAGACGCTTAACTGACTGAGCCACCCAGGCGTCCCAGAAGTATATACTTTAAAATAGTAAGTTGCATGTTATGCAAATTTTACCTCAATTTTAAAAATCCATCACTCTTAGGGGGGGAAAAAAGAACACAACCAAATCACGCAGCTAGGTGTGACAGTATGAGGACCCAAACTCCTGGCTACTCGCTCCCAGGGCTCCCCCTTCACACCCACACCACACCCAGTGAGACACTGGAGACCTCACAACCCTCCCCCCACCCGCCCAGCGCTCTCCCAGCTTCTCTTGACTATCACCCCAAGGCCGGGGCTTGGGGCTCCCTGGGGTGGTCCTGGACTCAGCACAGCCCCCTGGAAGCATTGGTTCCTTGTCTGCAAAAGGGCAGAGCATGAAGCTGTCCTAAGAGCTCGGCGCCAGCCGCCCTCGGAGCTGTGTGATGAGGCCCGGGCTTCCCGTCCCTCAGAAGGAGGGGAGAGGGGCCCAGGCATGCCTGAGGGGCCAGAAGCTCTGTCCACATCACAGATGTCACAGCTGCCCAGCTGTCCCTGGCTCAGCCCTCCATAAATGACCCGCCTGGGGGCCGGAGCCTGTGAATGGCCTCGGTTGTGCTGCTTCGGCAGGGGGCCCCTGAGGCAGCCTGGTACGGCCTGCGTCCCTCCAGGGCGCCCTGCAAGGGGGAGGTGGCGACTCCAGGGCAGGACTCCAGGACCCCAGGCCGCAGACTGCCCCCCAGCACCATGGGGTTAGAGCCAAGGCGGGCACAAGGAGACCATCGCCCCCTCACCCCATCTCTGCAAATACCCCTGCCAATCTCGGGCTGTCGCGCCTTCCAGTTACAAACAGGGCCACGGAGGCCTGGACAGAACGGAAAGGCCCTAGTCCAGCTTTAAGGAGGAACGTGCCATTTTCAGGGTCCCAGGATGCCACCCCTGGCAGGGGGCAGATGCTGGTCTGGCCCTGAGGCCCGAGTGCGTTTTGCAGGGGGAGGCTATGGCGGCAGGTGCCTGGCAAGAGCCCGGCTAATTAAGAGGGCATTAGCACCCCGGGCAGAGCCCCGCTCCTGCCAAGACGTCCTTGCCAGGAGCGGGCCCGGATTCCTTGGCCACGGAGAGGCCCCTGGCTGGTGGCAAGCCTCAGCCTCCTCGTGTGGGCCACCACCCCCCACCTGCTCCAAAGGGCCCGCTCCCCTCAGGGCTCCCCCCACCCATGCTGCAAACCCTCGGTGGGACAGGGCTGTCTGTGGCCTTGGCTCCATCGACCAAATGGAGTGGCCATCCGCTGTTGCCAGGGCCCGCACACACCCCCTCACCTTCGAGGAACAAGGCGTCTGTCTTCCCCGGTTCAGGGAGGCCTGAGCGCTGTTCTGATCAACTCCTGATGCTGGGGGTGGGAGCGTGTCTCCCTAGTACAGCTGCCCCAAGGCGTCCACCGGGACAGCCGGAGTGGCTGCCGAGAAGGCAAGTGTGATGGGGCCCCTCTCACTTAAACCTCTCCCATGGCTCCCCAGTGCCCAGCACCCAGTGTGTCGGGGTCCCTGATGGTCTGGCCTCTGTCCCCCAGTCCTGCCTCCCTTCCTGATCCCTCTCCTCCACTCACTCACACCCTCCCCACAGGGCTCCGGAGGCTTAGCCATTGCCTGCTTCGCCCTGCCCTGCACAATGTGGGTCTGAACCCTGCGCATCCACTTATATCTGGATTTGGTAAGTGTATTTTCCCTTCCTTATGATTTTTTCTTTTAGATTTTATGTATTTAAAAAAAATTTTTTTTTTAATTTTTATTTATTAGAGAGCGAGAGACTGAGAATGAGAGGGGAGAAGGTCAGAGGGAGAAGCAGACTTCCCGCAGAGCCGGGAGTCCGATATGGGACTCGATCCCGGGACTCCAGGATCATGACCTGAGCCGAAGGCAGTTGCTCAAGCAACTGAGTCACCCAGGCGCACGCAGATTTTATGTATTTATATGACAGAGAGAGGGGCACCTGGGTGGCTCAGTAGGTTGAGTAACTGCCTTCAACTCACGTTCTGATCTCAGGGTCCTGGGGTTGTGTCCCACATCAGTCTCCCTGCTCAGGGGAAAGGCTGCTTCTCCCTCTCCCTCTGCCGCTCCCCCTGCTTGTGCTCACTCTCTCTATGCCAAATGAATAAATAAAATCTTAAAGAAAGAAAGAAAGAAAGAAAAGAAAGAAAGAAAGAAAGAAAGAAAAAAAAAGCCCTGACTCAGCTGGCCAAACAATGAAACCATTAGTTAACGGCAAGAAATAAGAAGTCCCAAAGAGGGGAGTTTCCAGGGTTGGTTAATTCTGGTAATAGCTGCGTCTCCAGAAGTGTGTGGTGTAACCTCCCTTCCCCCAAAGCAGGGTGGGACATTAAAATTCACTGTGTTGTGTAGGGGGGGTGGTTGGTTATTACAGTTTCTGCCATCTCTGAGGTAGGGATGAGGACTTTATGCAAAGTTGTTAGAGTTTGAGAGTAGAAATAAAGCTTACTCTCACACACCAAAAAAAAAAAAAAAAAAATTCCGGTAATAGCTGGAAAAGGACCCTGGAACTTCCCCCCACTCCTCACTCTGCCATTCTTTTTTTTTTTTTTTTTTTTAAGATTTTATTTATTTATTTATTAGGAAAGAGAGAGAGTGAGAGAGAGCATGAGAAGGGAGAAGGTCAGAGTGAGAAGCGAACTCCCCATGGAGCTGGGAGCCCGATGTGGGACTCGATCTCGGGACTCCGGGATCATGACCTGAGCCGAAGGCAGTTGCTTAACCAACTGAGCCACCCAGGTGCCCTCACTCTGCCATTCTTATTGAGTCAGCTTTGTCATCAGGCTGAACCCCTCAGAGTAAAAAAGTGGCTGCCAGGGCTCCAGACATCACATCATCTTCCTAATATTATCTAAACTAGGCTTTTGACAGCTGATGAACCTCTTCTCAGTATTATGTTTTTAAACACATAAGGCAAAATACATGAGATTACAAAGGCAATCAATTACATTAAAATTCTCAGCATATTTAAATGTGATATGCTAATATGTGTGCTTCTAATGATACTCTAAATAATAATATCTAGTGGTGGATTTAAGAACTACCCTTCAGACTTAAGTCTAAATGATATTCTGAAATTTCTGCAATAAAAGTAACAAGGACTGAAGCCATCCGTGACACTGTTGGTGACCAAGGCCTGGGCCCTGGGTGGATTTGTTGCTCACTTACATAAGGGAGGGAGATGCTAAACTCAGTTAGTGACAATCAGCATGTGATTATTTCCCACCCACCAAAGACTCCAGACCCCCCAATTCCAGCAGCTCTTTGCGGAGGGCTGTTTTTGTACATCGAAGAAATACTGGGGGTTCTGGCTGGTTGGAGTGTTAGAGCACGTGATTCTCAATCTCAGGGTCATGAGTTCAATCCCCAGGTTGGGCATGGAGCTTACGTAAAGAGAGAGAGAGAGAGAGTTTCCCAACACTTCTAGCATTTCTAGCATAGGGTTTTCTCGGCCAAGTTGCAAAATGTGCAACTCTCTGAAAGCACGCCCCATAGAATGGCCTTATGAATGAGCAATTCCTCCCTGGGTCTATACCCCATGAGCTGAAAGCAGGGACTCAGTATTTGTGTGGCTGTGTTCACAGCAACATGACTCCCACTGGCCAAAAGGTGGGAGCAACCCAAGGGTCCGTCGATGGATGATGGACAAACAGAATGCAGTCCACCCATAAATGGAATATTACTCAGCCGTCAAAAGGAAGGAACACAACACAGACGAGCCCCGAGGACGCTGTGCGAAGTAGGCCAGACAACAAAGGACAAATTCCGAATAGGAATGAGGTCTCTGGAGGAGTCACGTTCACAGGGATGGGAGCTGAATGACGGCCGCTCCTGACCTCGTGACTTACCTGGCGCCCAGTAAACGAGACAGTGCCGTTCTGGGAGGAGACAGAAACAGACCATGGGAGTGGAATAGGGAGCCCAAAGACACAGGGGTCAGTGCACAGACAGCCTGCATGTGGGACCGTGCTGTGTGAAAAGGAGGCCGCACTGCCTCCCCCACAGGCTGGTGGGGAAATGTCCTGGAAAAGGGGATGCATCGTCTGGAGTCAGCAGAGGAGCAGGAGTTGAGGGGCCAGCTGGAGTTAGATCTGGGGTGCAGAAGAGGAGAGACAGGGTTGCAGAGGGCAGACACAGGCCTGTGCTCAGGGGTTTAGCCTGGGAACGCTGGGGAGCCATGGGAGGCTTGAGCGGGAGTATGCGCTGCTTCTGTTGTCACCCATGGGAAGATGGGTAGTAGGAGCCAGCGTGGGGCCGAGGCTGGGGAAAGGAATGCAGCCTGCAGGAGGGGACTCTCCACACCCCGGGTAGAGGCCCCGATCCTGAGGGCCTCCAGGGCCAGCAAGGCAAAGCCCAGAGGATGTGCCCAGTAAGCTGTTTCTGTTTTGGGGACAGAACTGACACCATGAGAAGGGCTGGCAGGGGGCAGCAAGAGCAGGGCTCGCCCCGGAGCCTTGAGCCTGCTCAGGTCATGATCGTGGTAAATTTCAACAGCTTCCCTCCTCCAGATCCGCCTCCAAACAGATCGTGAGTCCTCTGCCCCTTCCTCTCCTGCTGTCCCGGGCCTCCCCAACCCAGGCGGGAAGATGGGGCTTCAGAGGCTGGGAAGGGTCCGCAGAGTCCCCTTCCCTCCCCCATCCTGGCGGGGGCTCGTGGGGGGCAGAGGGCAGAAGCGTCCCCAGCCCAGCCTCTGTTCTAGTTGTGGGGTTCTTGGTAAAACCAACACAAGGCAAAATCCCGAGAGAGGGGTGTCTTCGAGGCCTCTGCCCCAGGGCACTGCAGGCTCTGACCACACAGTGGATTTCAGGACGATGGGGGAGATTCTCAGCACACCTGCACCACTCGGGAACCCGCTCAGGGGCGCCTCTGGGGTTCTGAGGGACACCTCCTCCTCCCCGCCATCCACTGTGCCATCAGCCCTGGCTGGACGGTCCCTGTCCAGCCTCAGCAGCGCCACTTCGGGGACAGTGCTGTTCAGAGAACTGAGGAGGCCCAGCTAGTCAGGGCCAGGCCCCAAGCCTGAGCTCCACGAGCAGAGCAGCTCTCACTCTCTTGCTCCCTGGGCCTCAGTTTCCCCTCTGTGGCTGGGTGGGTGAGGCTGCCCGGGCTCCCCTTCCGCTTCATGTCTGAGTTTCCTAGTACCTCCAAAACAAAAGTACCTCAAGCCGCATGGCTCAAAACAAGGACTAAGGACCTTCCTTAGGGTTCTGGAGGCCAGAAGCTAGAAATTGGACTCGGTCCGGAGGCCCTGGGAGAAGATCCTTCCCACTTCAGCCAGCTTCTGGTGGCCCCAGGCTGTCCTGGGCTTGTGGCCGCGTGGCTCCATCTCTCCTCTGTCCTCTCATGGCCTCCATCCTCACCTCCCGCTCTACCCAAACCCCCCTCTCCTTTCCCCTACAAAGATACCACCATCCACGGGATTTAGGGCTGCCCACAATCCAGAACCTTGTCGAGAGCCCTAGCTAGTGACATCTACAAAGACCTTATTTCCAAATGAGGTCACGTTCTGAGGTTCTAGGCGGATACAAATTTTGGGGGGCAGCCACAGTTCAACCACATACAGTCCAAATGGCATGACCCTTGGGTTGCTCCCACCTTTTGGCCAGTGGGAGTCATGTTGTTGTGAACCACAGGCCGAAAGGCGAGGGCCTTGCCCGGCTCAGGCCCTCCTTCCCCTCTGCAGCCCTTGGGACCCTGGGCATTATTTCTGTCATTTGTGGATTACCCAGGGCAAGGACCCAGCCGTCGTGGTGGCTGCTGGGTCCCTTTGTCCCATCCAGGGTCTGGATTAATAAATTCCCCGTGAGTATGCCATCACACAGATGCCTCTTGCTGTGTGACTCCGTTTACCTGAAGTTCAAGGACAGTCCAAGCTATTTTGGGGTGACAGCAGCAAGTAACCTCTGGGGAGGTGCTGATGGGGCAGGGGCTCCAGGGGGTCTGGGGGGCTGGAAATGTTCCGTACCAGCCACTGGTGCAACTTGAATTGTTCTAGCTCCACATTAAATAAGAAAAATTAGTGAAATCGATGTTTAATGATATACTTTATTTAACCCATTACTATGCCTCAAATATGATCATTTCAACATATAACGCATATAAAAATTGTTGAGACATTTTCGGTTCCTTCCAGCCCTGAAGGAAGCCATCCAGCTCACCTCCCTTGGGCCCAAGTGCTCCCCACCGAAGGGGCTGTCCTGAGCCTCACTGGCCAAAGTCCTGGCCCAGACCCTTGTCTCAACGCACACGGAGTTAGAAAGAAGGTATGTGTACTTCAGGTACTAGAAGCCTCAATTAAATAACAAAACAAAACAACCCTAACTAAAACTAAAAGAAAACATTCTCCTTGAGTGACTGAGTCCTCAGTCCTTTGAGAAAGGACTGCACCCCGCTTTTTCAAAGGCGCAGGATGATGGGGACCAGAAGCCCTCAGACTGGGGGGGGGGAGAGAAGGGGGCCGCACGCAGGAGGCCTGGGCCAGGATTCGGTCTGTCTGCCGGGCTTGGCCCTTATCTCCGGTTGCAGAAGGCAGCCCATTGTCTGGGGAGGAAGCTAAGAGGATAGAAGGCCGCCTCTCCAGTCCACCCCTCCCCCAGGCACACCCCCTCCCTGCCTTGCCCTTTCCAGCCCTCCCCTGCGGCGGCGGCCTCAGCCCCGGTCCTGGAACGCATTCCCCGCCTCCCATCAGCACTACCTGAAGGTGTGGGGGGTGGGGGGGAGATAGGGTATCTTGCTGAAGCGAAAGGTAGTGCATTGGTTATAAATTTCATACTTGGCATGAGTTCTCAAGATAAAGCAGGAAACAGAGGAGACCCCTTCCTCTTCTCTTTGCCCCCTTCTTGCCTTTCCCTTCTGGAACAACTGAGTCCTAAAGCCATTCGCTGGGGCCTTCAGCTGGGGCAGAGCAAGGTGGACATCCACACTGTGGCTCTGAGCAGGGGTGGGGCAGGTGAAGAGACCTTCCGTGGGGGATGTGCAGGAGTGGGGGCTCAGTGGAGGGGGAGAGCATCTCCAGGCAGAGGAGGTGAGGGGTGTCCAAGCCCTCGTGGGGTGAGATCCAGTGGAGGTGAGGTGGCTGAGCTGGGGCGGGGAACCTCTGCCAGGCAGTGGGGCAACAGCGGCCACGGGAGACATCTGGGGGCTGAGAAAATAAACAGGAACATTAGGATAATGGCAGCCAGGTCCTCACTAGTAGAGAAGGTGAGCTATAAATACAGGGGAACAGGACCACTGACTGGTTGGGGGACAGGCAAAGAGAAGCCCTGGCCACTGAGGACACAAGGGAAACACACCTGGAGATATGCCCCATGCATCAAGCTTGACCCCAGGAGTCCTGGCCAGTGTCCCCTGCACCTGTCCACCGTCTCCCAGAGCTTCAGAAGGGCCATCCATGGGCACCTGGGTGGCTCAGTCCATTTAGCTGCTGACTCTTGGTTTGGCTTAGGTACGGATCTGATCTCGGGGGTCAGGGGTCGAGCTACGCCTCCAGCTCTGTGCGCGGCAGGGAGTCCACTTGTGGATTCTCTCTCCCTCTGCCCCGCTGAACAGGTCTGCCCGGCTCTAAGGATGTTCTGTGGACTTTGGCCCCTTCACAGGGTCTTCCTGGTACCCAAAGATGCTCCATGGCTAGCCTCTACTGTGTGCCCGGCACTGGACAGGTCTCATCTAATCCTCACAGCTGTTATTATCCCATTTCACAGGTGAGCAAAGTAAAGTTCAAGGAGGCCAGACTTGCCTGGGAGGGTGAGGTGGAAACAAAGTCTGTCCAGGCTCTCTAAATACCGCCGCCAAGTTTTCTTATAGAAATCCCCGCCTGCAACCCCCAGACCAGGTGCTTGCCTGGGCACACCCTTCTCAGCCTGACCACCCCTCCCTGGTTTAGCTGATGGTCTCAGGTATATTTGGGGAGAAACTGGAGGAGGGTGGGGCACGGATGGTTACACTACCCACAGGCTTCTCCTTTTCCCCACTCCTCATTCTTAGTAATGGCTACCCTTGACTGCTGTGTGACTTGGGGCAGGTTACCTACCCTCTCTGAGCCTCAGTTTGCTCATTAGTGAGAACTTCTTAATCAAGTAACTAATAATGAAATGAGTCCATCCACCACCCACTCCCAGCACTACGGGCAGGAAGGGCAAAGGGATGGAGGAGTTGGGGGTGGGGAGTGGAACTTGCGAATCAGTTCCAGGGAGGCAATAGAGCCTCAGGGCGGGGTCTAGGTAAGGAGACACTGACGGAGACCCTAACGCCTAAGAGCGTGCATTTGGAGCTCATAACAACCACGACCTCAGCTTCTATTACAGTCCCCACGTCGGGGGGGCCGTGACTCAGTCACGCCGCCGGGTCGGGGGAACTCGCAGCCAAGGAGCGGGTCCCCAGCTTCCGCGGGGGTGTGAGCGCTTGGAGGCGGGGTGGTGCTGAGGAGGCGCTTTGTGCTGCTGAGGGGGCGTGGGCTCACGGAGGTGGACCAATCCAGGCAGGCCCCAGCTCTGGGAAGCCAATGGCGCGCTTGTGGGCGGGGAGAGGGTGTGGGCACCGCGCAGTGGGGGACTGGCGGCCTGGAGGCCTGGGAGCCTGGAATCAAGGAGGGGGGGATCCGAGTGAGCAGGGCCACCAACTGCTCCCAACTATGGGCTCAGCTGGGAAGGGGGCGACCCCTGCTCCGCGGTACTTCCCTCACCCCCCGCCCCGCGTCTCGGGACAGGCGGGCTCCTCGACCCCCCGACCCCACTTCCTGCCGTCTGAGACGGCCGAGAGCGCCCCAGGAGGCTGCGAGGACGTGGAGGCTCCTGGCGGGGAGCCTGACTGGCTTCCTGCAGGGCGTGGTTTCTGAGATCTCCAATCCGAGGCACCTTCCCCAAAGTCGCCCCTTCCACCCTGCACCCCCCTGCTGCCACGCTCCTTCCCGTCTCCCCAGCCGGCCGGTCCTACTGCAACGTTTCAGACTGCTGGAGGGGTTTCTTATCATGCAGCCCTCTCCCCACCCATGGGGCTCTCCAGGCGCTCCTGCCCAGCATCCATCCCTTCCCTTCTTTGGATTGGTTTTCTTCCACGCTCCACTCTTCCCCTCAACTCTGAGCCTGGGGTACAACCCTGTTTCTCCTCCCTGCTCCCCCCCACACACCCCACCCCTCCAGCTAGACAAGTATCTGGGCTCCAGGGATGGGCATGTGACCAAAATTGCCCAATGAGGAGCAACCTCAGAGCTGTTGCTTCGCCTGCTGGCTCAGAATATTGCTAGCTACCCCAGGTCAGTGTGGACTGTGGGTGTGCCACCTGGACCTGTAGCAGGCATTTGGTCACCTTGTAGACAGAGCTGGCCTATGGAAAAGACAATGGGAAGAGAGTCACAGAGAAATTGAGCCAGAACCCTGATCATACCGTACCTGAAGTCTCATTATCCCTAGCCGGTTACATAAGCCAAAATTCATCGTTCTAGGCAAGATTCAGTGGTGTTTTCCATTTCTTGCAACGTGAAGATATTCATTGCCAATTGATTGACAATTGACAGTTGATTCCATCCTGACATCAATCCAGGGAAGATGGGTGGGTAAATATACAACATACAACCTATTTTCACTTTTGCATTCATGGCAGACATTACCAGTCAACTGCCAAATGATTTCCTGCTGAATCCACAAAAGGTCTCAGATTCTCCCATTATCTTTAAAAAAGGGGGGGGGCGCCTGGATGGCTCAGTTGGTTAAGCGGCTGCCTTGGGCTCAGGTCATGATACCAGGGTCCTGGGATTGAGCCCCACATTGGGCTCCCTGCTCAGCGGGGAGCCTGCTTCTCCCTCTCCCTCTGCCTTCTGCTCTGCCTACTTGTACACTGTATCTCTGTGTCAAATAAATAAAACCTTTAAGAAAAAAATTTTATTTATTTATTTGACAGAGAGAGAGAGAGAGATGGGGGATGTGGAGGGGAGTGTGGCAAAAGCAGGGGGAGAAGCAATCTCCTTGCTCAGCACGATGAGGATGCAGGGCTCCACCCCAGAAACCTGGGATCAGGACCCCAGCAGAAGGCAGAGACTCTCAACCAACTAAGCCACCCAGGCGTCTGACTCTCCCATTGTCTTAAGAGACCAGACCTTGTCTCCCAGCTCCTGACCACAAGGAGCTTATCAGACCTCCCGGCACTGGCTCAGTCCATTTGAACTGAATGGCATTCAGTGGAATCAAAGGCAAAGAGGATTCCCAAATCTCAAATCTCAAAACTGCAGAACAACAGGCGGGGGCAGCCACAGTTGCCCCCCCACACACCTTGCCGTTTGCCCAACTGGAGACATGGACACCCCAAGAGGGGCTAGGTTTTCCTGGAATGGCACAGTGCCTGAGGGCAGAGCTGGGGACTGTGGCGGTTGCAAGTCCTTCTGAAGCCAGTGTTAATTACCGCCATCCCGAGGTCCCTCGGACAGCTGGCCCAGACCTGGGCAACGGTAGGGGTGGAGATGAAATGAAGTGGGCATCTTGGGTCCATCTTGGAAGTAAAATTGGTCTTGGAGGGCGGAGACTGTTGGAGGAGCCAAAAGATGTGGCCCGAGCCCCTTGGCTAAGGAGGCTGAGGCCAGAAAGGGTCAGAAGCATTCCTGCCTCTGCCATGTGTCACGGCCGAGCACCCAAGTCCCCTCTGTCAGGAAAAGTCATCCAAAGCCTGGAAATAGGGCCCAGAGCAGGACTGCCTTGTATAATGAGTGCACTGCATGTGATTTAACTCTCTAGGAAACTTCTGTTTGCTTACTATTTACTTTCTTTCTTTCTTTTTTTAAGATTTCATTTATCTATTTGACAGAGAGAGAGATCACAAGTAGGCAGAAAGGCAGGCAGAGAGAGAGGGGGAAGCAGGCTCCCTGCTGAGCAAAATGCCTGATGTGGGGCTCGATCCTAAGACCCTGAAATCAGGACCTGAGCCAAAGGCAGAGGTTTTAACCCACTGAGCCACCCAGGCGCCCCGTTATCTCCTTTCTTTTAAGGACTCAGTTATAGGTTAACCTGTGCACCAAAAGCTGTTTTTTGTTTTGTTTTGTTTTAAGATTTTCTTTATTTGAGGGGCGCCTGGGTGGCTCAGTCCTTAAGCGGCTGCCTTCGGCTCAGGTCACGGTCCCGGGGTCCTGGGACTGAGCCGCACATCAGGCTCTCTGCTCGGTGGGAAGCCTGCTACTCCCTCCCCCACTCCCCCTGCTTGTGTTCTCTCTCTCTCTCTGTCTCTTTCTGTCAAATAAATAAATAAAATCTTTTTTTAAAAATATTTTTAAAGACTTTTTATTTATTCATTTAACAGAGAGAGAACACAAGCAGGCAGAGAGGCAGGCAGAGGCAGAGAGAGGAGCAGGCTCCCTGCGGAGCAAGGAGCCCGATGCGGGACTGGATCCCAAGACGCTGGGATCATGACCTGAGCCAAAGGCAGTTGCTCAACCAACTGCGCCACCCAGGCATCCCTAAATAAATAAAATCTTAAAAAAAAAGAGATTATCTTTATTTGAGAGAGAGTGCACAAGCTGGCAGGGGCAGGGGGTGGCGGGGAGAGGAAGAGGGAGAGGCAGACTCTCAGCTGAGCGGGGATCCCAAATTGGGGCTTGATTCAGGACATGACCTGAGCTGAAGGCAGATGCTTAACTGACTAAGCCACCCAGGGGCCCCTCCTGTGCTGTACTTTTCATCTCTGTGACTTATTTATTTTATAACTCAAAGTTTGTATCTCTTAATCCCCTTCACCTATTTTGCCCTCTCTCCCCCACTACCTCCCTCCCCTCTGATAATCACCAGTTTGTTCTCGTATTTAAGAGTCAAATGTTTTCTTGTTTGTTCGTGTGTTTGTTTTCTAAATTCCACATGTAAGTGAAATTATATGCTATTTGTCTTTCAAAGGTTACTCTTGATTGCCCCAAAGGACATTAGTCAGGTTTTGTTTTTTATTGAATTTAGGAATTCTTATCCCAGCATTTTTTTTAAGATTTTATTTATTTGACAGAGGGAGAGAGATCACAAGTAGGCAGAGAGGCAGGCGGGGGGGGGGGGGGTGGGTGGCGAGGGGAAGCAGGGTTCCTGCTGAGCAGAGAGCCCAACGTGGGGCTCCTTGATCCCAGGACCCTGAGATCATGACCTGAGCTGAAGGCAGAGGCTTTAACCCATTGAGCCACCCAGGCACCCCTCATCTCATAATTTTGAAATGAATTGTATAAACACCAGTTTCTCAGGAGGGTAGGAGAAAGCAAAAAATATAGTTCCTCAAATGCTCTTTGCATCAATTTACCATCTTGGTGCTCCCTCATTAATTGATGAGTTGAATTGCATCTTTGACAAATTCTCCTTGTCT
Source organism: Nasua narica (assembly GCA_028533885.1). Lineage (NCBI taxonomy): Eukaryota > Metazoa > Chordata > Mammalia > Carnivora > Procyonidae > Nasua > Nasua narica. The sequence goes on from CM052805.1 coordinate 30,814,679, forward strand.
AACTGTATGAGAATCATGATTTTAGCTTTTTTATTTTATTTTATTTAAAGATTTTTATTTATTTATTTGACAGAGCAAGAGAGAACACAAACAAAGGGAGCAGCAGGGAGAGGGAGAAGCAGGCCCCCTGCTGAGCAGGGAGCCTGATGGGGGCTCAGTCCTGGGACTCCAGGATCATGACCTGAACCAAAGGCAGATGCTCAAACAACTGAGCCACCCAAGTGCCCCGATGATTTTATTTTTTTTAATGTAATGTCCACCGCTGACATGGGGCTCAAATTCCCAACCCCAAGATCAAGAGTCCCATGCTCTACCAACTGAAAAAGCTAGGTGTCTTGACTTTAGCTTTTTGGAAATGATACTTTGACAGCTATCTCCCAGCCCAGGGCCCTTCCTCCCTAACCTGGGTCAGGTCTGGGCTGGAAGGGGGTCAAGACCTGGGCCTCCCTGAATATTCAATCCCTCACACACCCCTGCACTGCTCCCAGGTCAGAGGAAGGGCCCAGCTCATTCTGACCCGTGGAACGTGGAGGTCTAGCTGCCATTAGCTGGCAGGTTCAGGCTGACGCCCCCAGTTTCGTCTCAGGAGCCCTGGGGAGCTATGGATGGTGTTATGCTGGGAGAAAACAGGCAGATCCATTGTATCCCCAGGGCCCAGCACAGCCCATGGTGACCTCCATATTTGTCAGTGTCTCTGAAATCACTCTGGGACAAAGCGTGGCCAGTCCCAAGCTGGTCAAGGCCAGGGCATGACAGCCCCACACACTTGCCGGACGCCCCCTTCTTACTCACCTGCGTGACCCACTCCACCTGTTGGGACGTGTTCTACTTCCCAGCCTTAAGCATGCCTTCTCCCGGGTGCCTGGGTGGCTACGCAACTGCCTTCAGCTCAGGTCGTGATTCTGGAGTTCCGGGATCGAATCCCGCATCTGGCTCCCAGCTCCATGGGGAGTCCGCTTCTCCCTCTGACCTGCTCTCTCTCTCTCAGATAAATAAATAAATAAAATATTAAAAAAACCCAAAAAGAATGCCTTCTCCCCTCCCCTCCAAATTCCACCCACTTTTAAAGCCTGGCTTAACCCTCCCTGCTCTGAGAAGCACCCCATCCAGTCCTCTCTCCTCTAACCCAGCCAGGACATGGTCCTCAGGCCCCTGCTCTGGACCCCCAACTCAAAGGGGTGCTCGGGTCCCTGGGCCTCAGGCTAGGACGGTTAAGGCTAGTTCAGTTGTAATTTGACCACATACATATATAATAACCGACGGTTATTAAACCTATATTGACTCTTATTTGAACGCATTTCTTCTTCTTCTTCTTCTTTTTTTTTGTATAAAGGGCTTCTAAATAGGTTTGAGGCGAAGACTTCCAGAGGAGCCCCTGCTCCACGACTGATCCAGCCCTGCCCAGCTTGGCGAAGCAGGCGCGTCTCTCGCGCCACCTTGCGGCCGTCAGGAGCTCCGCAGCCCCATCTGGAGGTAGAGACCGCGCAGGGCCGCGAGAGCTGCGGAGTCTTGGGTGGGGTTCCCGTCCTCTCCCGCGCCTAGGAGGAAGCAGGCTGTATCTTTTGTCCTGGTAGTCGTGGACAGCTCCCCTAAGGAGGCACGTTGGAGCTGGGCCATGCAGAGAGTTATTAATTCGCATTCTCAAGCCAGCTGCTCTTGGTTGCAAGAGCCAGAGTGTGGTCTTGCCATGAATTAGGTGGGCAGCGCGCCGCTTGCCGCTAACTCCCTCAAGGCTCATTCTTGGGGTCCTTATACCCATTTTATTCATTGGAAAACTGAGGCTCGGTTCTTCGCATATTGGTGCCGCTGCGCTGGTCCACTCAAACTTGTTCCAGCCTGGGGTGTATGGGTGGGGTGATGGGGGCGTTCCGCGCGCGCACACACACACAAATGCCCAGTGTGCCACCAGAGAATTTATGATCATCCTTGAAGGCCTGTTTATTGAACAATTCCCTTTATTTAGAAGAAGGGAGTTAGTCCCCGAGAGAGCTTGACTCTGAGTCAGCAGGGAGTTCAGACCGGGCCAACCCTAGTCACTCAGCTCCTTCTCAAAGGCCTGGGTCCTGGACTTGTAAAGCCAGCCCCCAACCCACGCCAGTTCCTTTCAGTCGACCCCACCGACAGCCAAGACCAGGCTCAGGGATGTAGGTGCCAGGAGGGCGGGAGAAACGCTCGTCCCCCTGCCCCCTGCCCCCTGCCCAGGTCAGATTTCCAGCTCCCTCCTTCTTTAAATCCTTAGGCTACATCCCACCACCAACCCCGCTCGGGGATGCGGCCCGAGGGAGCCTGGAGCGGGTGGGCGGAGAACTCCGGAGCCCAAGTGCACCGCGGAGCGCCCGAGCTTGGGGGTGGGGCCTCCGCGCGGGCAACGCCTCTCCCCAGCCCCTGTGGAGCATTCTTCCCACCGCCCCCAGCTCCCGGGAATTCTGCTGAGTCACTTCCGAGGCTTCCGCAGCCGACCCGGACTGAACAGTAAGTGTCATTCGATTACCAATAGGCACCGCTCACCTGGAATAGCCGGCCCATGTCTTGTCTAAAGGCCTCATCGCGGCCAACGAGGTCAACTCTATCTCGTCCCTTGCAGTTCTCCCCCATCCACCCTAGTGGCCACGCAGGCTCCTGCCTCAGGGCCTTTGCACTACCTCGGGCCCCTCTGACTGGCACGCTCCTCCCCGGGCACTTGTAACCTGCACATCCTTCCCACGGTCACTGCCAAGGCATCTGCTCCAGCGGGGATGTGTCAGAGGAGAGCAAGGGGGCAGCTGCCAGTCTGACCCACAGATCCTTGGATGGGCAGTTAGATTGGAAAAAATGCAAACTGCTAATAGCGCCACGTGCTGCATGGTGCTAGGGGACAGGTGTGCGCGACCGTGCAACTGTGTGCGAGGCTGCCCGTGCGCAGCGTGGGCACAGGCGCGCTGAGCTTGCATCCCGACCATTCCCCGCCAGACCGGCTGCCAGTCTTGCAGCCAATGTCTCCCGGCCCCAAACCCACCCTTCACCGCAAGGCTCCTACTGGGGGCTGCAAACTACGATTCCCAGAATCCCTGGTCGCCCCCGGAATTCCTGCTAGGTTCGGCCAATAGGAGGCGCCGGGACTCTTAACCTTTCGGGTGCCGGGGAGCTTGCGGTGGTCTTTAGCCTCTGAGGGTAACAACATAGGGACACCTCTCAGAATCAGAATCATGCTTTTTAAAAAACATTGAAGCCTTTGAGTTGTGGGTTTTGTTTTGTTTTTAATATTTTATTTATTTGACAGAGACAGCCAGAGAGGGAACACAAGCAAGGGAAGTGGCAGAGGGAGAAGCCGGCTTCCCGCCGAGCAGGGAGCCAGATGTGGGGCTCGATTCCACGACCCTGGGATTACGACCGGAGCCGAAGGCAGATGCCTAACGACTGAGCCACCCAGGCGCCCCTGAGTTGTATTTTTATTGCATCTTGCCTTTTAAAAATTGTGATAAAATAGCATAACATAACATTTCCCATCTTAAACAATTTTAACTGTGGAGTTTAGTCATAAGTGTTCACTGGGCTGTGAAACAGTACTCCAGAACTTTCTCTCTTTGCAAATCTGAAACTCTATACCCTTTAAATTCTCCTTTCCCCTAAACCGCCTGGTACTCACCCTTGTACTTTCTGTTTCCCAGTTTGACTTCTCCCGGGCGATCATACAGTATGGGTCCTTTCACAGCAGGCGTATTCACTCAGCATCATGTCTTCAAGGTCCACCCGGGTCCCAACACGTGTCAGAATCCCCTTCTCTTTAAAAGTAGGATTATGGGCCCCTGGGTGGCGCAGTTGGTTGAGCGACTGCCTTCGGCTCAGGTCATGATCCCGGAGTCCCGGGATCGAGTCCCACATCGGACTCCCAGCTCCATGGGGAGTCCGCTTCTCGCTCTGACCTTCTCCCTTCTCATGCTCTCTCTCACTCTCTCTCTTTCCTAATAAATAAATAAATAAAATCTTTATAAAAAAAATAAAAGTAGGATTATATCTCATTGCATGTACCTGTTTATCCGTTCTTCATGGACAGACACTTGGTCAGAATGATGCGGGTTTTTTTTTTCCTTAAGGATTTATTTATTTTAGAGAGAGTGAGAGCACAAGTTGGGGCGGGGGCAGAGGGAGAGAGTCTCAAGCAGATTCCCTGCTTAGCACGGAGCCCCACTCAACTCCAGGCTGGATCTCAGCTACCTGAGCCAGAACCAAGAGTCAGATGCTTAACCAGCTGTGACCCCCTCCCAGGCACCCCCAGAACGATGCTTTTAAATTCGTAAAAGAGGGGTGCCTGGGTGGCTCAGATGGTTAAGAGTCTGCCTTCGGCTCAGGTCACGATCTCAGGGTCCTGGGATCGAGCCCCGTGTCGGGCTCTCTGCTCAACGGGGAGCCTGCTTCTTCCTCTCCCTCTGCTTCTCTGCCTACTTGTGATCTCTCTCTCTCTCTGTCAAATAAATAAAACCTTTTTAAAAAATTCATAAAATAAAATGCATAGAATTACAAAGGAAACTGTGATCATAGCTGTCAGCAAGTTGAGAGTACAAATATGTGGCCCGGTAACCAATATATGCATTTCTTTCTTCATGCATTAGATAACATATCTCAAGCCTAGAAACTCTAGACTATGGGGGCTCCGGTCGGGTTTCTGTCCACGAGACCTCGCATTTTCCCATTGTATCATTCAAGTGACGCTGTACTAGAACCGGCTACTTCATTCCTAAGAGCATTATGATTAGCCTCCATCAAAAACTCCTGCGAAGACTGTGGCTCAGTGGTTAAGCATCTGCCTTCGGCTCAGGTCATGATCCCAGGGTTGCGGGGTCGAGACCCCCATGGGGCTCCCTGCTCCGCGGGGAGCGACCTTCTCCCTCTCCCACCTGGCATCTTATGCTTAAGAGTCTCTGCTCAGCCTCTGTCATTTGGTGTTCTATCCAGTCACTCCCTAAAGCTTGGAATGCGGACAGAGAGCTGCCTAGCCAGGGAGGAGAACGTCCCCACTAGAGGGCACCCATGAGGCGTGTCTTCCAGCCAGTCCTGCCTCAGCTCTGCCCGGCCTTCCTCACTCTCAAGGCCTCCCCTTCTCTGGAGCTGCTTCACACCCCCTTCCTTGGGCTCTGTTGCCCCCTCGCCACACAATCTGTCAATCTCTCTTGCTCACACTCCCCCCAGACCCTGCCCCTCTCAGCCGGCTCACCTTGGTCTAGTCATGTAACCTTGTTGCCTTTGGGGGTCTTATCCCCCAGGAGGATCATGGGAGGCTTTCACCAGAGAGCCTGGATGCAGTGCCCACGTATGGGAGTTCAAAAATAGTGGGAGGTTGGGGCACCTGGGTGGCTCAGTGGGTTAAGTCTCTGCCTTCAGCTCAGGTCATGATCTCAGGGTCCTGGGATCGGGCCCCGCATCAGGCTCTCTGCTCGGCAGGGAGCCTGCTTCCCCCTCTCTCTCTGCCTGCCTCTCTGCCTACTTGTGATCTCTCTCTCCCTCTGTGTCAAATAAATAAATAAAATCTGTTAAAAAAAAAATAGTGGGAGGAGAAGCGGGCTACTGTCCTTTTGCTTTCTCTTCCCTCTCCTTTCCTGGATAACTTTTCTTAACCCTTCCTCCCTTCCTCACTACACCCTCCTCCCTTCCTTCCTGCCGGCCTGGGTTGCCCACAGCCCTCTGGGGCTCTCCGGGCTCTGTGTCCCCAACAGGGTTGACCAACCAGCTGGCACCCCCCCCCATCCCTGTGTGTCTTCGACACCCACAGAGCCTTCCTGAGGATCTGGCCCCCTGGAATCCGAGGCCAGGTGACCTGCCGGCCTGAGTCCTGCTGGGACGCCGGCCCTGAGCCTCACCTGGAGTGACCCTGGCCCTGGGGACAGGACAGTCAGGATAGGATGGGACGGGCAGGGCATGGGGTTGGCTGGCCCCATTTGTTAGAAACACAAGCCTTCCCAGCCAGGCCATGCTAGGCCATTGGCCTAATGGAGCTGTGGGCTGAAGACCTTCCTACCCTGGCCCCCCACCATAGCAAGCCCTCCCTTCTCCCAGGGGGTCTCAGGAAGAGGGGCTCCCCATACAGACCCCCTTGTCGAGCACTTACAGCTTACCTAGGGCTCATTTGTGTACATCACTGCATATAATTCTCAATAAACTTTCCCCAAAGGGATTACTGATTGACCCATTGTACAGAAGAAGAAACCGAGGGTCAGAGAGGTTGACCACCGTGTCCCAATTCCCAGGCATTGTGCCTTCCCCCCCTTCATTGTGAAAAGTGTGCAATATTTCAAATATGTAGAAAAGGACAGAGAGTAAGATAACGTACTCCCAGACCTAGTCATCTTAGCGCGTTTCCTTCTGTTTGGTTTTCTGAAAGAAACAGAGGAGATCAGAATCAGTGGGCACCCACCCTTCATGGGTCTCCCTGTGCCCCCTCCCACCTCTACCCCGAAGCTGTAACAGTGACTCCTTCCCTCGTCCCTATGCCCTGTGTACCTTTGTAGACAACCCTAAACAATGTATGGGAGTGTCCTGTGTGTGCATTCCTTTTTTTTTTTTAGCAGTCTGTATTGGGGTATAATTTCCCCATAGTTGAGGTCACCAACCTTGACCATGCAGCTGTAAGACCCCACCCTAGATAGCAGAGGGGAGCCCGTCCATTTCTGGAAGGCTCCTGCCCCTGCCTACCTGCCACTAAGGGCCTGCCCCCCACTTTGGATAGCCACGGTCCTGACTGCCCTCACCAGGAGTTAGCTTTGCCTGTAAATGGAGCCCGAAGCACACAGCACGAGGGGTGCCCCTGGGGTTCATGCACGCCGGACCGGCCACTGTAGCACGAGCAAGCGCATCCTTAGTTTGCACTGTCGCCCCATACCCATGACGGATCCCCGTTCCAGGGCCCCTATCAGGGTGGTTTCAGACAGGCCGCTCTCACTTTGCACTGATGGCTCCTGGCTCCTGGCTGAGATTTATCCCAGCAGCAGCCTGGCCCTCCGTGGGAGGCTCTCCTCGGGGCACCGCAGGGACCAGCAGCTACGGGATGAACGGGCCAGCTGGGGATGCCCCCTAGCCAAGCCCCCAGCCACTGGGAGCCCAGGCGTTTCGAAAGGCCCAGCAGCACTTCGGCCCCCTCCCCGGGCCCCTCGGAAAACGGGAAGTTCGGGGAGGAAGCTGCTGCGCGCAGCCCAGCGGCCCGCGGGCCGGATGACTAAGTTTGGCTGCGCGACCTGCGGCCGCTTGCCTTTTATGGCGGCCTCGTGGGCAGCGGACGTGGCCGGGCCGGCAGGGACTGCGGGCGGCGCCTGGAAGGGGGAGCCCCGCCGGCGCGGCCTGCACCCCGCAGCTGGCCTGGCCCAACCCTCCCCTGAACTTCAGCGGTGGGAAACTGAGGCCCGGAGAGGGGCGGAGCCCCGCCGAGGTCGCATAGCATGGCGCGGGGTGGAGCCCAATGACACCCGATGGCCCCGCTGCCCGGCTCAGGGCCAGGACGGGGATGACTCATGGGGGGGGCAGGACAGCGCTGCATTTATTGAGCACCCACTGTTTGTCTCCACCTCCACGGCCTCTCAGCCTCAACGCAGCCCTTGCGGGCTCCCCAGAGAGGGGGGAAGGGGGTGCGGTGGGGAAGCAGCTGCGCCCCCCTCACCGGTTCCAGCTCTAACCCCACGCCGGGCCGGCTGGGTGCTGTGCTTTACAGTTGAACAAACTCCGGAGAGGAAAAGCCCCTCCCCCAGTTAACGGACCGGGGAAACTGAGGCTGGGTGCCAAAGTAATGGGCGCCCAAGGTTACACCTTAGCCCAGGGACGAGTATGCCTGGGAGGGAGTATCCAATCTCTAGAGGTATTAAAGTGCAATCCACAGTCCCCCACGAAGCGTGACTCGTATGTATCTCCACGGAGCTGAGTTATGGTGTGACCCACGGACACGTGGTCGTCCCCGATGTTCCCAGATGCCCAACCCTGCGCTCCCCATACCCGCTTGGGTGTGAGCCTCGGGATGTTCAAACGCGGAGTGAGGACAAAGTGTAAGGCCCCGGGGCGGGTCAGGAGGAGGGGAGCGCAGTCGGGATGGTGGTCTGGGGGCTCCCCGGGGCAGGCGTGTGGCGCGGATTTAGGGAACCTCCTACCCCCCCAGCCCCCTCCCCCCAGCCGCCTACGGGCCCCAGGGGGCAGGGGGGGCAGGAGGACGTGGGGGGCGGACCAGGCCAAGCTCCGCAGCCCGGCCTGTGAGCCCAACGCCCCCTCCCCGGGCGCTCCCAAACCTCGCCTTTTATGGAGAGGAAGTTGGGCCAAGTGGGCCGGGCCGGCCGGGGAGGGGGGAGGGCGGGGAGGGGGCCCGCGGGGAGCTCCGGCCGGCCCGTGCTGGACACGATCGGGGAGCGCCCGGGCTTATCTGCCTGCGCGAGACTCGGTCCGGGGACGAGGGAGGCGCGCAATCGCGGCCACGTGAGCCCAAGCCCCGCGGGCCTGGCAGCTCCAGATAATGGCACCCCACCCTCAGCGCCTGAGCCCTGGGCAGAGGCAGCACCCGACCCCCGAGGCCCAGCCGACCCCTGGCCTTGGACTCCGCAGCCCCAGGCTGGAAGGGTGGTTGGGGACCCAGGCAGGTAACTGCCTGGGGTGTTCAGATGGGCCTTCCACCCTCTGATTTGCTTAGACCTAGACACTTCCCCGCCCCGCCCCCAGTCTGGGAGTGTCTGGGACTCTGTCTTGCAGCCCACAGTCTGGACCCAGATTCTGGACAGAGAAAATCCTCCTTTACCCTCACCTGTCACATCCTCCAGCCCTGGCCATTTGGCAGGACAGCGTGGTCGCGCTGTGGGATTCTGAGACCTCGTGGTCCAGAGTCTCCCTGGGGCCCTGGAGCCCGGGTCTCAGGCCACTGGGCTCCATAATGGGGATGACACACTGAGGCCCAGAGTCAGGGCAGGGCCCAGCGTGCTGCAAAGGTCTGCTTTTCAGCCCTGGGCCACGTGAACCCCCACCGTAGGACCCAGGACGCTGGGAACGCTGGCCTGGGTGCGCCCAGAGGGGTCCCCATGAGTGGCCTGGGACAGACCGTCATTCTCCTGAGTCCCTCGGAAATTCCCGGGCGTCGAAGAGAGTTGCCAAGGCCTAGGGAGCTGTGTCAGATGGGAGGGCGGCCGCGGGTGGGGACTCTGGTCCAGCCCCTCTGCAAGGCTCAGGCACCTCCAGAGTCACTCCCTCCTCTCCTGGGTCCGCCCTTCCTAAGTGCGGGTGCTGCTGGGGGCAGGTGGGGGGCTGCTCTGAGGCTGAGCTGGAAGGCTGGCACCACACCCAGCATACCCTCAGGGAAAGGCGGCTGTCATGATTAAACCTAGATAACGTCTACAAGTGGCCCCAGGAGGACAGGGAGAGGCCAGGCTCCAGCCTTCGCCCTTTGCTCTCTGCCCTCTGCTCCCGCGACCCCTGGGAGTAGGCAAGAGACAAGGCCAGGAAGCTTAGTCGGTCGGTCAGCTGATCCATGGACACCCTGCTCCTCCCTTCTCCCTCCCCAAAGCAGACCCCCCTGGGCAGGTGCCTTAGGGAGGCCACTGGCCTCTAGTTCTGCCCTGGGGACATAAATGAACATTTTTCCAGCCCAGCACCTCCACTGAGCACTTTTCTTTTGAAGTGGTCCTGGTTTCGTTTTTTGTGTTTTTTTAAGTTATTTATGCAGGTGGTTTAAGTATCTGCCTTCAGCTCAGGTCATGGTCTCAGAGTCCTGGGATCGAGCCCCGCATCGGGCTCCCTGCTCAGCAGGAAGCCTGCTTCTCCCTCTCCCATTCCCCCTGTTTCTGTTCCCTCTCTCTCTCTCTCTGTCAAATAGATAAATAAAATCTTAAAAAAAAAGAAGTTATTTATGCAACCTCTGCACCCAGTGGTTTGGGTGGCTTGAACTCACAACCCGGAGATCAAGAGTCCCATTCTCTACCGACTGAGCCAGCCAGGCCCCACGTGGCACATACACCCTGGTTCCATCCCTTGGCAGCCCCATGAAATGTCCACCCCTATTTCATTTAATTTTAATTTTTTTTTGAGAAGAAGTTAATTGTATTTATTTTTTTAAAGATTTTATTTATTTATTTGACAGAGAGAGAGATCACAAGCAGGCAGAGAGGCAGGCAGAGAGAGAGAGGGAAGCAGGCTCCCTGCTGAGCAGAGAGCCCAGTGCGGGGCTCGATCCCAGGACCCTGAGATCATGACCTGAGCCCAAGGCAGAGGCTTTAACCCACTGAGCCACCCAGGTGCCCCTGTATTGTATTTTAAAGATTTTAGTCATCTATTTAAGAGAGGGGGAGAGAGTGCGTGTGCATGACCAGGGAGAGGGGCAAATGGAGAGGAGGAAGCAGGCTCCCCACTGATCAGAGAGCCGGATACGGGGCTCGATCTCGGACCCTGGGATCACGACCTGAGCTGAAGGCAGATGCTTAACTGACTGAGCTGCCCAGGCGCCCCTTAAATTTTGTTTTAAATAATCTCTGGGCATGGAGCCCAATGTGGGGCTTGAACTCATGACCCTGAGATCAAGACGCGAACTGAGATCCTGAGTCAGATGTTTAACCCACTGAGCCACCTAGGTGCCCCACACCCCTATCTTAGAAGTGAGATCAAGGTCCTTCCAGGTAAAGTGACTTGCCCAGGATCACAGAGAAGGCAGACATGCCCCAGCTCAGCAACTTCCCTCGTGGGTCCCCTCAGCCCTCTGGGCCTCGCCTGGATTTGGGGAATCCTGGCCCCTGCCCGCTGGAAGCTGACAGAAGAGAGCAGGACAGGACCTGGCCCCCTCGGGGCTAGTGACGCTGGTGACGGGAGCAGGGAGCATCTGGTTGTGAAGGAACAGTGGGCCCCAGCTAGGGACTCACGCCCACCCCTCACCCCATGAGCAAGGCCCCGAGCAAAAGGGAGGGAGCTGTGTGTGGACAGGCAGGTCCCCAACCTCCACTGTGGGCTTTGATACCAGCAGCTATAAAAGAGCATAATGAAGGGAGCCTGGGTGGCTCAGGCGGTTAAGCAAGCTTCGGACTCTTGGTTTTGGCTCCGATAATAACCTCAAGGTCATGAGCGGGAGCGACAATTTCTCTCTCTCCCTCTGCCCCTCCCCCACTCAGTTCCATAAATCTTTAAAAAACAACAATGGTATCATGAATGTCGCCCTGCCCACATCTGGGGGTTGCCACAGGGATGAAAGCGAAATGTAGGGCATCTGAAAAGTGAACAGACCCGCAGGTTATCATTGTCATTACTACTATTGTAATTGTTCTTAGAACCCTAGTATTTCTAGTCCAGAAGTCTACTTAGCCGGGTGCAGAGAGAAATCTGAAATCTGAAATCTGAGGCTGCGTGGTTAGTGTTGGAGCCCTCCTGGGCCCTTTCTTGATGTGGAACTTTCTGCTGAAGTGCCACACTTGGCCCTACCCCTCTCTTGCTCCTACTCCCTCTATAGTTCCCACCGCCCTTGCAGGACCAAGTCCCAGCTCCTGAGTTTAGGCTGGTTCTCTGAGAAGACGCCTGCCCCAGGCATTCTGGGCATCAGCTGAGTCCCAGGGCTACATTCTTGCCCTGCGGTTCTGCCCCTGGGTGTCTGTTACTGGGCCAGGGCTGAGGCCGATGAGGTGAAGAAAGGGGCCTCAGAGCAGCTAGAGGGGGAGGAGGCCCAGAGGCCTTGCAGCTGTCCCATGAGAGGCTTGGTTCAGGTTTTGGTTTCCCAGCCTAGGCCCTAGAGGCTGGCCTGGTGAACTTGGGTCCGCGGACAGCCCAGCCCTTGTGGGCTCTCGAACCCAAGCTTGACCCATCATGTGAGCCTAGACCTGTCCACGCCCACCTCAGTCTCTCCATTTGTAGGGCGGAACCCGAACTCAAGGCCCAGTATGTTCTTCACGAGGGGTAGGGACTGACTGCCCCCTCTGACCTCCTTTCCCCCAAGCCGTGTCCTGGGAGGAACAGGGCGTAGAGAGGCAGGCAGTGCCTCTTGCGCTCGCCCCAATCTCCTTCACTCCTGTGGGCTCTTTCTTAGCTGGGGGGGGGGCGGTGGGGGTCGCTCCTTGAACCCTACAGGGTGTCAGCTCCCCACGGAGGCTTCTATAGATAGACTCACTTTCCAAAGCGCCCAGCACAGCAGATGTTTTCAGCTCTCCCAACATACCCGCCTATCAAGACCTCTCTAACTTGTCTCCTATTCAAACTTCAAAGCCCAACCAAAAAGACCCCTCCACTGGAAAGCCTTGCCAGACCCTCAGCTTGGGTTGCCCCGCCTGCGGATCGAGCCCCTCGCACAGTCAGGATTCAGACACTTGTTTCCCCTGGGGACTCGCGGGGCGTAAGGCTGGAGTCTGACCTGTGACTGTTATTGGAGGCCGGGTGAGTCAGCTACAGCCCGGACTTCCTGTGACGCCTCTACTCCCCTCCTGCCAACCTCCTCTGGAAGGTGTGAGCCCTCGGGTGGCCAGCCCCCTCCTCCTTAGGCCTATTCCTCATCAGTTTTGGCAGTCCTGGGACACCACACCCTCCTGGGACAGGATGCTCACACCCTGGAGAGACGACGCATCCATTCCTGCCATCTCTGTCCCTTCTGTAGAGAACTGGATCCCTCCTTCCTTCCTTTCCCTCCCTCCCTCCCTCCCTTGCTTCCTTGCTTCCTTCCTTCCTTCCATCAGTCCGTCCACAGATAGGAGCTGAAAACTTCACTAACCACACACAGGAGCTGGGGATCCTGCGATGACCCAAACCAATATGGTCCCTGCCTAGGAAGCCCATAGAGGGAGAAAGCACACCTGTATTAATTATCAGCTGAGATGAGCATGACAAAGTAATGCAGGAGGCCTAAGAGCCCTGCCCTTGGCTAGGGATCAGAGAGGACTTCCTGGAAGAGGTGACATTTACACTGAACCTTAAAGGATAAGCACAATGTAAAGAAGCAAAAAGGGTGTGCCTGGGGAGCAGGGTCCATTATAGACCGTGAGAATGGCAAGTGCAAAGATCCTGAGGCAGGCAGGAGTTTGGTGCTCTGAGGACAAGAGGCCAGCGTGGCAGGGATGGGCCACATTCCCAAACTAGTTACCTTCTTGGGAAAGTGCACACATCCTTCGTGTGCGGCTGCGTGAAATGCCCCAGACCGAATACTTCCGCCCAGCACTCAGACCAAGAGACATTTTCAACTCCCAGAGGCTCCCACCACTCCCCAAAGGGCAGCCACCATCCCGACTTCAGCACCGCCTCCCGCCCCTGTCTGTAAGCTCCCTGAACGCTGAATCACACGGCATCCGTCCTGCTTCTGGCTTCTTCCACTGGACACGGTGTTCTTGAGACTCGTGGTGCAGAGCCCACTGGTAGTCTGTTCCGGTGCACGGATGCGCCACACCTCGTTTACCTGTTCTATTTCTCGTGGGCGTTCGAGGCATTGATAAATACACATTATGTGACTGTATAGTATATGCAAAGACGCGTGAACGTGTCTGCTCATATCCTCCGGTGGACGTGTGGACTCCTTTTTCTTTTAAGATTTTATTTATTTATTTATTTATTAGGAAAGAGAGAGAGTGAGAGAGAGCATGAGAAGGGAGAAGGTCAGAGTGAGAAGCGGACTCCCCATGGAGCTGGGAGCCCGATGAGGGACTCGATCCCGGGACTCCGGGATCATGACCTGAGCCGAAGGCAGTCGCCCAACCAACTGCGCCACCCAGGCGCCCGCAGACTCTTTTTTTCTTGGATAAATATCTCGGAGTGGAATGGCCAGGTCATATTTTCAGGGCCTTATGAACAGTTTCTTTCTTTCTTTCTTTCTTTCTCTTTCTTTCTTTCTCTTTCTTTCTTTCTTTCTTTCTTTCTTTCTTTCTTTCTTTCTTTTTCAGATTTTATTTATTTATTTGACAGAGAGGAGAGAGATCACACGTGGGCAGAGAGGCAGGCAGAGAGAGAGGGGGAAGCAGGCTCCCCGCCAAGCAGAGAGCCCAAAGCGGGGCTCGATCCCAGGACCCTGAGATCATGACCTGAGCCGATTTCAGAGGCTTTAACCCACTGAACCTCCCAGGTGCCCCTTAGGAACAGTTTCCAAGGTGGTGGTGGCAATCCCAGCCCTGCGAGCTGCTAACCCCTGCTTGTCCCCAGCAGCACTGGGGACACCAGTCCTCCTCTCACCCGCTGGGGGGATGAGGCTGTGTCTCAGTGTGATTTTAACTTGCATTTCTCATTGACCCATGATGTTGAGCATCTTTTTTTTTTTTTTAAGGAGGCTCCACGCCCAGGGTAGAGCTCAACGTGAGGCTCGAACTCGTGACCCCGAGATCAAGAGCCGAAACCAAGAGTCGGACGCTTAACTGACTGAGCCACACAGGTACCCTGAGCATCATTTTATCTTTATCGGTGATTTGGAGATTTGGGTGGCCTCTTGTTCCAAGTCTTTTGCTCACACCCCCTCCCCTTTCCCTTGCCCCTCCTCCAAACATCGTGCCAGTATTCTCTGCTGGAAAAACAATCCAGAAGGGCATGAGGGAGAAGGTGGTGGTCACTGACTCTCTCTTTCCTGCCACCCACCCCTCAAGGGTCCTCCTCTGTGTGTGACAAGCATGGGGACCAGTGAGAGGCGTTGATTTGTCTTGTGAATTCACACACGTTTCACACATCCTGGGGTTGGGTGGCGAAGGGGCTTTTCCCAGCACTCCCTTCCTCCGCCTCCCGGAGCTGGCCCGGCGGAACTGAGCAGGAGGTGGCTACTTGGCTGGTGAGCCCCTCCCCACCCGGCCCTTCCGCCAGCTTGGGATGAAAAAGAGGTATTCTGGCTTTCGTGCCACAGGGACGCAGCGTGCCTGGCCCAAGGTCACCAGCTCGTGGCCACCCTGTACTCACTCTGCACAGGCCTGATGTTTCCATTCAATCTCCCGTTCTCTCCCTTCAGCTCTGTGACTCTGTAGGTGAGCGACTTGTGCAAGGCCACCCGCACAGCGGGCTTCGCTGTGTCCCCAGCAGGGGAGGTGGCAGAGCTGGACACTTAGAACTTTCCATCTGCTTCCGCAGCCTTGCTCCCTGCTGGGTGCCGGGTACCACGATGTACCAGCCTGCAGAGAGGGGACCAGGGCAAGTAGGGGGCGGCAAGGGGGGCCCCACTCCCTCCTGAGCTGGACGCTTTGAGGGACCTGAAGTCCATGTGCTCTGAGAGGGACAGGAATGAGGCCGTGGCCAGAGCCGGGTTTGGCCAGGTGGGGAAGGCCAGGGCTGATACAGCTCTCATCCTGGGGAGAGAGGCCGCAAGGGGCCGCGGGAGCCATCTGCGTAGCTAGGGCCTGCTGGGGTCGCCTTAGAGCTGTCATCCCTTTGGCCACGGAGAGCACAGTCATGCATCCTTCCAGACAGACCCACTTGGCCCTCCGTCCGCGCACAAACCGCAAACCTCCCGCCTTTCTGGCCTGGGCTCTGGCTTGCCACAGGGGCTGTGTGACTCTGGGCCAACTCTGCCCATCTCTGGGCCTTGGTTTCTCTTTTGTTAAGGAGCTGGGTGGTGGCCAGCTTTGAGGGTCTGTGACAAGCTGCTGAAAGGCCCAGAAGGCCCCGCAGACAGTGCCATCCACACGTGGTCTTATGGACCCTGGTGGGCTCAGAGGTGCTAAGCCACTTTTCAAAGACATCCAGTGGGTGAGCGACGGAATGGGATCTTAGAGCAGAGACTCAGTGTGGTGCGAAGAAGGAAAGACTGGAGTCCCCCAGAGACGCTGTGCTGAGCTGACTATTCCGTGGGGCCTCATGGAGGGGGCAGGGGGCTGCATTCCTTCCTGGGGTACCCCACCTGCTCTGGGGCCCTCTTCCCCCCGGCTTCGCTAAGAGGGGACAGCATGTGACCTTCCAACCCCAGGCGCACCAGGCTTATCCCTAAATCTTACCTGGGCCCGGACGGACCCTGCAACTTCCTCACCACATGTCCTGGGTCACAGCTGTGAGGACACCTGGGTGCCAGCCCCCCACACCGTCCTCCCCCATTCTAGGGGTCTCAGCAGCCCAGGCGACGTCCTTAGATAGCCAAAATGATTCCCTCGGAACCCCGGAAATGAGGTGCCCCAGAAATGAGGGGAACGAGGGCCCTGGCTGCTGCCACAGGCCCCCAGTGGAGGCCAGTCTGCTGGGGACACCTCCTCTCCGCCTCATCCATCCAACCAGAGCCCACGACTTCTGTCCCTTCTCTGGGCTAGCCCAGGACCAACCCCATCCAATCAGGACTGTGTCCCCAGGGGACAGGGCAGGCCAGGGGGTCCCCCCGGTGTCCCCAGCAGCTGGCACAGGGCCAGGCATGGGGGAGACATCAGGAAGCCCAGCCCCAGAGCCGGCTCAGGTTGCTGGCAAGGCCAGCAGCAGCAGAGATTTCTGGCTGGGCAGGGCTTGGTGACGCAGCCTTGTGGCCATGAGTGATCGGGTTTCCACTTGGACGGGCCCCCGGCCCCGCGGCGGGAGGAGTGGCGCCCGCCGAGGAGTGCCCCGCGTGGAGCCCCTGGGGGTGCCCAAAGGCCAGGTAGCGGGGGCGGGGGGGGGGTCTGATCACAGCCACAGACCCAGGCTCAGCCACTGCCCACCGGCAGCGTGGCGGTCGGGTTACAGTGTGCGGTGAGCTGCCATACCAAGCCCCGTGGCCGCTGGTCTCAGTCTGTGAGCCTGAGAAATGGGGAGATTCCGGCTGGGCTGGCAGGGGTGAGGTGAGATCTCCGGGTGGTGACGCAGGCGCGGCTCTGGTCAGAGCAGGCCCTCAGGGACTCTCTGGGACTGGGGAGCCAGGCTGAGCCCTGAGGTGAGTGAGCCTGGCCTCTGACTCAGCCTGCCCCACCCGCCTGCACTTTCCAACACCTCCTCCCCCTTCTACGTTCCCCTTTCACTTCCTCGGGCTCTCCAGGAGGGGCGCCCCTCCCTCCTCCCCTCCACTCCCCCAACTCCTCAGGCATTCTAGGCCCCTGGGCCAGGCACTAGAGCAGCAGGGAGAGGGGCACCCAGCCAGGAAGGGGTTGAGCCTCTGACCAGACCTCTAGGGGCTCAGCCCGGGAGCTGGGAGCGAAGAGCCCTTGTCGCTGACCACCCTGGGCACCCTGCCGGCCAGCCGCCCCCCTGCCTTCTTTCCGAACCAGGGACAGAGGCCTGAGGGGCATGGTGTGTGGTACCTCCTGGCCCTGAGATTCCCGCTGGGTGTGTCTGTCTACACCCCAGGGGGCCCCAGGGCAGGTAGCCTTTGGAACGCCACCAGGCCTTGCTGCTGACCGCACCCTGCTTGATCAGACCTGTGTCGCCTGGCTTCTCGGGCCCTGGTTTGCTGGATGAAAGGACCTGGTGTCCGAAGACTACCTTGGCGTCTAGGGGGCTTTGGACAGGTCACCAGCTGCTCCAGGCGAGTTGTGGTGCTGAGTGGCCTTCGAGACCCTCCCAGGACAACTGCGGGGGAGGCCAGGATGCCCCAGCCTCCCCTCCCCACCCTCCCCCTGCCCCAGTTTGCCTGGGAGGGTCTTCAGGTCCCAGGGGCCGGCCCCCTGTCAACATTCAGGGTCTGTCTAGGTCACCTGGGGTTCTGCTCTGTGCAAGGGGGACAGCAAGCCCCCCAGCAGCTCGTCTGGGGCAAGAAGAAAGGACTCAGCTGGTGCATGTTGGGGGGAGAACCCAGGGAATCTTGTTTTCTATTTCTGAAAATTCAATCAAGTTCAAATAAGCAAGGCTGGGAACTTCCCAGGAGGGCCCAGCCTTTCTCGGAGTGCCCTGGGGCACAGGAAGAGACATGGGTAGTTTTTAAGGATTTTTAAAAACTCTCCCAAGAAGTATCAGAAGTTCCCAGTTTCTCCAGGGTGGGGATCCCCCTTGGGGGGATAACTTTCAGGGAGCAGGGTAGCCTGGGGCTGGCTGAGGCCCTGCGAGACTCTGGCCATAGGCCAGGCCTGAGTAGGGACCGAGGCCCTGGCTGCTGCCTAGGAGAGCGCACAGGGCCCAGCCCAGCCTTCCTGCCTCCTCTGGGGGCCCCCTTTAGCTAGTTGCTGGCCTCCTGCAGTGGTGGGAGAGGGGAGGTTGTCTCTGACTGCCCTTTAAGGAGCGCCCTCCTTCCTGAGGAAACCTGCTACTTTCTTTCATAGGTGGCAGAGCAGAGTTCTCTTTCTCACTCTTTCATTTGAGGTCTGTCTCCAGGATCACACCTGCTTTCTGCAGGGTGTTGCTGAAAACAGTGCCTGCTGCTGTCCCACTCTGGAACCATGCCCGGCTGGTCGGTGCCTGTGTGTTGGACGCAAGAGCAGTGTGATCCCAGAGGTTTGGCTCCTGGCTGTGCCCTTGCTGTGTAATCCCAGCTGGGTTGTTTTCCCCTGGGCAGGAAAGCTACTGTCCTTATGGTAGCGGAAGGAGGAAATCATGGCCGGCTTCCTGGAGGGGGCATCCAAACGAGCGGGCCGGAGGCATAGGAAAAGTTGGGCAGGGGGCACAGAAAATCCAAGCTCAGTCCCTCAGAAATCCTGAGGTCCAGAATCTCTTTCTGAGACTATCCTAGGAACAGGAGAGGAGGGCAGGGGACAGAGATGGCACCGACTGCAGGCTCGGGGCCTCAGGAGCCATTGCTGTGTGACCAAAGGCTGGTGGCTGTTCTCTCTGAACCCCAGGAGATAAGGACTGAGGAGGGAAGTGGGGCCCAAGAACTCAGACTTTGGAACAGCCTTTGGACCCCATCCCTGGGAACGCTTCAGGGCACACTTTTCCAGGGAGGGGCAGTGTGAGGCTCCCTGGGACCCTGTGCCTAGTGTCCTTCATGTTGGACTCCAGGCCTGCCTCAGTTTCCTCATCTGTAAGGAGGACGTGTGTTTGCTAGAGTGTCCCATGCCATTCATCAGTTAGCCTTCACAGTGCACCTGCTCTCCACCCTCCTGGACCCAACGGTCCAGAAGCCACATGTCAGCTTCTCTAGAGAGGAGTGGGCCTTGCGGAGGACTGTTAAGTGTCCCCTGCTTGGACGCCTTGCAGGGTGGGGGAACCACATGGGAAAAAAAGCCCCAGAAAGCAGGTAAAGTCCCCATTGGCTGAGCCAGGCTAAGGCTCTGGGGCTGGGGGTGGGGGGGGGGGCAGTGACAGGTCGGAAATCTCCCTGCAAGGGCAAAGTTCCCAAGCGAAGAACCTGTTCACTTCCTCTCCGGCTGTCTCCTCCCCCTTCCTCCCCCTTCCTCCCCGCAGGCTCCACTTCCTCTTTTTCTCCTCCCCTCCCCCTAGGCTTGTGGCCCAGCCCCCTCTCCCAGCCCTCTGTCTTCCTAATGTCCTTTAGGAGGGCTGAGGATACCCCCGGAGTCACTTGTTCATTCACCAGCACAGGGCCCTGGGGAGGGTGCGGTGGGAGGAGGTGGGTGCCAGGGCTCACAGTCTGGAGGGGGAGGCCGAGCTGTGAAGGTCAGCCAAGTGCAGTGGTCTTAAGTGGGAGGTGACATAGGCTGCAGATGCCAAAGGGCTCCCCCACAGAGGGGCCTTCCTGGATGGGCCTTGAGGGATGCCTAGGAGAGCTCCAGGAAATGCCTGCTGCAGGCCTAAGGCCAGGAGTGTTCCAGTCTGAGGTTATGTTGGGCTGGTGCCCCTGCCCCTTGCCCCATCCCTGCCGGAGAAGAGGTGAGGTGGCAGCACCTAGGGCCTCCCGTCCCCAGTCCCGTAGCCCCAGTCCCAGCCTGCCCAGCACCCCTCCAGGCCCAGCAAACAGCCACAAGCAGCTCTCACCGGCAGGCAAAAAGAGGGTTGCTCCCCAGCCCCTGAATTGCAGGGCTGGCAGCCTCCAGGGCAGCTGGCTGGCCAGATGCCCATGACTGAGAGATACAAGGCCAGGGACAGGGCAGTCCCCGGGAGGCAGGGAGTGGACGGGCTGGAACATTCCCCCGAGCCCAGAGCCATGATGGGATAGCTGCATGCAGTGAGTCTCCTGGCAGTGACCTAAGGATGCTGGCGTGGGGCTCTGAGCCTGAGGGTTCTGCTACGCCCTGGGGATGGCCACCCTCCCACCCAGCTCTGGCCTCTGCAACTCCAGAGTGCCCTGCTCCCAGCCCCCCCTGTGGTGGGCAGGACCAGACTGCACATCCATATATGGACAAAGGGGTCACTGGTTTCAGCACCCAGCTTACGCCTACCTACTATGTGCAGCAAAGCCGGGGGGCAGGCCTGGGGTGCCCAGAGACAGGCCCCAAGTGGCTACAGGCTAGCACCCCTACCTAGACCACCCTTCCCGTTTTCTGTGTGAAAATTCAGCTTCCTGTCACCACCTCCAAGAAGGTGCACAGTCCCCTAGGCTGAGACAGATGTTCCTCTGGGGCCCCGGGCTTCTGTCGGCCACACACCCCT
Organism: Nasua narica; assembly: GCA_028533885.1. Classification (NCBI taxonomy): domain Eukaryota; kingdom Metazoa; phylum Chordata; class Mammalia; order Carnivora; family Procyonidae; genus Nasua; species Nasua narica. The sequence continues at coordinate 30,834,968 of CM052805.1, forward strand.
CATCGTTGGCCACCCATGGCCACCATCTGGGTACCGGCTCTGCCAGCCAGACTGGCAGCTCTCAGAGCAGGGAAACACCCAGAACCTCCCGGGCAGCCAGATCTTGCCCAATGTTTGGTGGAGGGACCCAGGGCAGGAAAGGGTGACAAGGAGAGGGTCTCCTCTGAGGGCAGCAGGTCTTCGGCTACTGTCCCTGCCACCCCTCCCCCCCAAGCTAACTCATCTCTGGGGCATTAAGGGTTCTTGGCGGGCTCCAGATGGTCCAGGACAGAAGTTCAGCTGCAGCTGCCCATGACAGACAGACGATGGATGGTGGGCCCCAGGCCCCAGAGCTGCGCCCAGCAGCTGCCTGGGTCGTGGGCTAACAGCTCAGGCCAGGCTGGGCTGGGTGTGACCAGGCAGCTCTTGGAGGCAGCCTGGCCCCGTGGGAACAGTTTCTCTGCTCCACAGAGCCCACCTCTGTCCAGGCCTGCAGCAGGGGAGGCCCAGAGCCTTCTTCCCCGGGAACTTCCAGCCACTTGCTCAGGATGCCTGTCCTGCCTCTGGGGCCCGAGAACCCTGTTAAGTGGCCACAGCCCCCTGACTCCCCACCAGCACACCATACCCCTCAGCCCCAGGTTCTGAGGAGTAATGCCCCTCACTTAGCAAGCTGAGCACCCCTAGCCGGAGGCCCCACCCCCCACCCGCAATCCAGGCTTTCTAGGCAGTGGAGTTAAATGTGGACCAGTGCTTCCCTCCAACTGCTCCTTAAGCATGCACCCACAGAAACCGGGGACCCTGGCATCCATGCTGACCGTTGCCCACCAGGGCGCTCACTGCTCTTGTAACGCCCACACCCGGAGGGTCCCGGGGTGGAGAACACGAGAGAGGCCGGATCAGGCATTGCCCAGAGGGGTGGCGGCCCAAGGGCCCAGCACCCAAGGGCGGCCAACGCCAAAACTCTCTCCCTCCTCCTCTTCCTCAATCTCGCTCTCGCTCTCTCCCAGCCCGGCTCGTTCTCTCTTTTTTTTTTTGCAAAAGGAGGGGAGAGGGGGTAAAAAAATGCTGCACTGTGCTGCGAGGCCGGTGAGTGAGCGGCGCAGGGCCAATCAGCGCGCGCCGTTCCGAAAGTTGCCTTTTATGGCTCGAGCGGCCGCGGCGGTGCCCTATAAAACCCGGCGGCGCGACGCGCAGCCACCGCCGAGACCGCGTCCACCCCGCGAGCACAGGTCCCTCGCCCTCGCCGCTCCGCCGCTGCCGCCGCCGGTTTACACCGCCCCCAGGTAGGTTCCCGGGCCGGCCGGGGCGCACTGCGGCCCCGCGCCGCCACCTCCGCCGCCCCCTCCGGGCGGGCGGCCCCTCGGCCTCTGGCCTCGCGCCGGGAGAAAGTCGCCGGGGACGGGCGGTGGGGCTCGCGCTCCCCTCCTAGCTCGGGCCGGGACTGCGCTCGCACCGCGCGCTCCCGGCGTGCTGCGATCCGCGCCGAGGCGGCCGCGGGTCTTTGTCCGAGCGGGCGGCCCGGCCCGCTGGCTCGAGCGGCTGGGCGGCAGGGCGGCAGGGTGGGTGGGTGGGTAGGCGCGGCGGGTCCGCCGGCCGGGTGGGGGCTGGGGACACGCGGCTGCGCGTGCGCGCTCGGGCCGGGAGTCGCGGCCCGGGTGAGGGCGGTGCGCCCGGCCGGAAGGGGTGGGGTCGCCGCGGCGCGAGGGCGCCTGCGCGCACTTCCTCTCCGCGCTGCCGGCTCCCGCGGGCGTGGCGGCCGCGCGCCAGTCCGGCCGGCGCTTTTTTTGAACGGGGCGGGGGCGGAGCCAGCCGGGTGGGGAGGGGGGAGGGGGCGGGGGCCTGGCTTCCTGCCGCGCGCCGCGGGGCCGCCTCCAACCAGCGTTTGCCTTTTATGGTAATAACGCTGCCGGCCGGGCCGCCTTTGTCCCCAATGTGGGCGCGCGCCGGCGCCCCCTGGCGGCTTGAAGCTGCGGCGCGCCGGAAGTGGGCTGGGCGGGGGCGGCCCCACCCGACCCCCGGCTCATGGCCTGGCTCCCGCTGCAGTTCGCCATGGATGACGATATCGCTGCGCTTGTGGTCGACAACGGCTCCGGCATGTGCAAAGCCGGCTTCGCAGGCGATGACGCCCCCCGGGCCGTCTTCCCCTCCATCGTGGGGCGCCCACGGCACCAGGTAGGGCGCCGGTCTCAGTTCTGACCGGGGTGGGGGGCGTAGGTGGGGCTTCTCCCGGGGAGCAGGTTCCCTTGGGGGGGGGAAGCGCCTGGCCTTTGGCTTTAGGGGTGGCAGTCGGTGGCCCCGGGCCGGTGCTCAGGGCGCCTCGCCCTTCCCTCCGTAGGGTGTGATGGTGGGCATGGGCCAGAAAGACTCCTATGTGGGCGACGAGGCCCAGAGCAAGAGAGGCATCCTGACCCTGAAGTACCCCATCGAGCACGGTATTGTCACCAACTGGGACGACATGGAGAAGATCTGGCACCACACCTTCTACAACGAGCTGCGTGTGGCCCCCGAGGAGCACCCCGTGCTGCTGACCGAGGCCCCCCTGAACCCCAAGGCCAACCGTGAGAAGATGACCCAGGTCAGTGGCCTGCTGGCCTTGCGTGGGTGGCCACCCCATCCTTTCTTGCTCTTCTGTGCCACGCCCTGTCTCACGTGTTCTTTCTTCTGCCATTCTCCAGGACTTCTCTGACCTGAGTCTCCTTTGGAACTCTGCAGGTTCTATTTGCTTTTTCCCCAGACGGACTCTTTCTCGTGTTTGCCTTTTTGATTAGGCGTTTGAGGTTATAAAATGCTATGGGTTGTAGGTACTACTAACACTGGCTGGTGTGACCAAGCCAATGAGGCTGGTATCGAGTGGCCTTGGAGTGTGTATTCAGTAGGTGCACAGTAGGTCTGAAGTGAATCCCCATCCTGGGATCCCCAGCACATTGAGCTGTGTTCCTTGCACTTTTCTGCATGTCCCTAGTCTGGCCTTGACCCCCTCTGGTGGTGTCCCCAGCGTGACCTGGCTCCTTTCCCTACAGATAATGTTTGAGACCTTCAACACCCCAGCCATGTACGTGGCCATCCAGGCCGTGCTGTCCCTGTACGCCTCTGGCCGCACCACTGGCATCGTGATGGACTCCGGGGACGGGGTCACCCACACTGTGCCCATCTATGAGGGGTACGCCCTGCCCCACGCCATCCTACGTCTGGACCTGGCTGGCCGGGACCTGACGGACTACCTCATGAAGATCCTCACCGAGCGCGGCTACAGCTTCACCACCACCGCCGAGCGGGAAATCGTCCGTGACATCAAGGAGAAGCTGTGTTATGTGGCCCTGGACTTCGAGCAGGAGATGGCCACCGCGGCCTCCAGCTCCTCCCTGGAGAAGAGCTACGAGCTGCCCGACGGGCAGGTCATCACCATCGGCAACGAGCGGTTCCGCTGCCCGGAGGCGCTCTTCCAGCCCTCCTTCCTGGGTAAGTGAGCCCCGCCTGCCTTCTTGCCCTTTGCTGCAGAGGGTCACCCCCCCAAGGCCGCTCCCGGAAGCCAAGTCTGTCTTTGTTTCCTCTCAGGCATGGAGTCGTGCGGCATCCACGAAACTACCTTCAACTCCATCATGAAGTGTGACGTCGACATCCGCAAGGACCTCTATGCCAACACGGTGCTGTCCGGCGGGACCACCATGTACCCGGGAATCGCTGACAGGATGCAGAAGGAGATCACTGCCCTGGCCCCCAGCACGATGAAGATCAAGGTGGGCGCTCGGCCCCCTGGGCCTGGGGGAGGGGGAGCTCCTGTGGGCGTGTCCCTCCTGTGGGGCTGTGGATCCTCCCCCTAACTTGTCCCCTTCCCCACACAGATCATCGCCCCCCCTGAGCGCAAGTACTCCGTGTGGATCGGGGGCTCCATCCTGGCCTCGCTGTCCACCTTCCAGCAGATGTGGATCAGCAAGCAGGAGTACGACGAGTCCGGCCCCTCCATCGTCCACCGCAAATGCTTCTAGGCGGACTGTTACTTTAGTTGCGTTACACCCTTTCTTGAGAAAACCTAAACTTGCGCAGAAAACGAGATGAGATTGGCATGGCTTTATTTGGTTTTTTTAATTGTTTTTTTGTTTCTGGATTTTTTCTTTTTTTTTTAGGTTTTTTTTTTTTTTTTTTTTTTTTCGGTTTAATTTTTTTTTTCTTTTTTGGCGCTTGACTCAGGATTTAAAAACTGGAACGGTGAAGGTGACAGCAGTTGGTTGGAGCGAGCATCCCCAAAGTTCTACAATGTGGCCGAGGACTTTGATTGTACATTGTTCTTTTTTTTTTTTTAAATAGTCATTCCAAATATCGTGAGATGCATTGTTACAGGAAGTCCCTTGCCTTCCCAAAAGCCACTCCCATTTCTCCCTGAGGAGAAGGGCCAGTCCTCGCCCGAGTCCACACAGGGGAGGGATGATAGAATTGCTTTTGTGTAAATTATGTAGTCCAAAATTTTTTTTTTAATCTTCGCCTTAATACTTGTTCTTTTTGTTTTATTTTGAATGGTCTGCCATCCTGCCCCTCCTTTTTTTTTGTCCCTTCCAATTTAAGATTCATGAAGGCTTTTTGGTCTCCCTGGGAGTGGGGTTGAGGCGCGAGGCAGCCGGGGCTTCCCTGTACACTGATGAGACCAGTTCAATAAAGTGCACACCTTAAAGAAAGATGTGGCTTCTTGGGTGTTGGGGAGAAGGGTGGGACAGTGGGGACCAAGCCGTCCCTACCTCAAAGGGAAGGGGGTTCGAGGTGCATCGAACCCCGGTATTGAATAGTCCTGGGGTTGGAGATGGTAAGAGGGAGTTAAGGAGCCTGGCCCTTCTGCCCACTATGTAACCCCATTTCTCACTAGGTTTTGAGGTCAGAGACGCAGGCTCTGCAGACAGGAAGCAGGTGGTCCCAGGCTACATACCTTTTGTGTTTGCTGTCATTCTTCCAGATGGGACTGGCACAGACTTAGGCTGAGGGTGGTCCCCACCTTGCCTGCCAGCTCACCTTTAGCTCCTGCAAGGCCAAAGAAGGGCCTTGTGTAGGGCAGCTCGCGGCATGGTTTAGGGGCTGGGGTGGGGGCATGTCAGTTTTGCAGAGAATGCTCTGGTGAATGGGGAGGGGGCACTTGCCCAGGGCCGGGGTTCTGCCTTGGGACGGGCGGCTTACTGCAGGCCCTCCGCCGGGTTTCCAAGTGCCTGCAGGGGCTGCCTGGCGCTGGGGGTCAGTTTCTGACTAATGCATTGCTCCCAAGGCTGGCTTGCCTTCCCTCTGCTAGAAGCTGCGACTGGGAGGGAGAGTGGAGGATCCCCGGAGAGGCTGCCCCTTGAGTCTCCAGAGGGAATAAAAGGCCCAGAGTCCATCTCCAAGTCAGTCCAGATTTGATATCCTGTGTCTTAGAGTCCCACGGACTAGCGGCAGGTTGGGGGGGGACGCGAGTAATTGCACTCAGTGCAAGGTGACTGTCCCGAGACCTTCCAAAACCAAACAGGAGCTTGTAACTGATCCCCGGATCTCTCCTTGGCAGCTTTTCCTAGTTCAGTACACAAAACACTACAGCCGGTGTGTGGTGCGGGCTCCGGGAGGCAGTCCCATTCCCATTCCCTCGGGGGCTCTGGGCTACCTCTTACCTCCACGGAGCTGGGCACTTGGGCTGGAGGAGTTGGGACAGCAGCGAGCGGGGGACGCTTCTGTCTCAGAGGCCTGGTTGCAGGGGCTGAAACAAGTCCCTCCTCACCCCCGCCCCTCCCCAAGCCAGTTCCAGCTCTTGATCCTGTGCAGGGGCAGTGATAAGCCCTGGGCTCTCTGCTGGAAGCTTCCACTTGGGGTCACTCCTTTCACAAGCATTGATTAAGTGCCCAGTGTTTGCTGGGCCTGCCTTCCCTTCCTCCTTCTTCCCTCCCTCCTTCCTTCCTCTAGCCAACCCCTATTTGTACCAGGCATTGTGCCAGAAGCTGGGGGAGCGGCGGGAAGAAAGATGTGCTTCCTGCCCGCATGAGGGACCCAGTGTAACGGGAAAACAGTATCGGGCCACCAAGGAAGGCACAATGACTGTGACGAGGAGGAGGAAGAGCAGAGGCTGCCTGCGAGGGAGGATGGGGACCACAGAGGGATGTAGGTGTCATGATGTTGGTCGGTGGGGGTGGGGGTCGCAGGGGCACACCCGCGTCCAAACCCAGCAAATGGCACCTCCATAAAACCGGAAGAAACAAAAAAGCAACTAAGAAATACAGATGTTAAAAAGGAGTAAAAAGTACTCATCCTTTTCTCTCTTTTGAACAAAAAGACAAAGGACCGACTGGGAAAAGGGGGGCTGTCGCTCTGGAGCAGGAGGCTCCCCCAGGAAGCTCCCTGCTTTCCCAGGTGGCTGGCTCCCCCATGAGGGTCACCTTTCTCTCGCTGGAATGTCAGTCCTCCGCAAAGCAGCCCTGCCTGGAGAGAGCCTGCATGGCCGCTCTGAGAGGAGGGGATCCTGGTAAGTAGAGGGGCTCAGTCCCTCCCCTTTGTCCTGATATTTCTTCCTGGATCCTGGTGGTGAAGCCCCGGGGAGGTTCACGGTCCCAGGGCAGTCATCTTCCTTGCGGGGAAATGGGCTCCGAGGGTAACACAGCTCAGAGATGGTGGTGGCCCCGAATCACCCAAGGCATATGAGGGCTGGAACCATCCAGAGACCCCTGCCAAGGTCTTGGGTCGTGTTCACTCAGCCATTCATCGTTCAACTTCTATTTGAACCTCATTCAACCTCTATGTGCCCTCATGGAGCTTATGGTCCTTTCCCACATGGCCATTTACATTTAACCAGATTAAAATGAAGAGTTCAGGAGCACTTGGCTGGCTCAGCGGGTAGAACATACGACTCTCCATCTCGGGGTTGTGAGTTCGAGCCCCACATTGGGTGTGGAGATTCCTTAAAAATAAAATACTGAAAAAAAGATTTTATTTATTTATTTGACAGAGGGAGAGATCACAAGTAGGCAGAGAGGCAGGCAGAGGGAGAGGGGGAAGCAGGCTCCTGAGATCATGACCTGAGCCGAAGGCAGAGGCTTTAACCCACTGAGCCACCCAGGTGCCCCAGGAGATTTTTTTCTTACACCTGAAACTAATGGAACATTGTGTGTCAACTATACTCAATACAAAAATATTCAGTCTTTAATTTTTAGAGCAGTTTTAGGTTCACAGCGAAATTGAGAAGAAGGTACAGAGATTTCTCATGTGCTCCCCGCCCCCACAGGTACACAGTCTCCCCCACCATCAGCGTCCCCCACCAGAGTGATGTATTTGTTACCGCTGATGAAACCTACACCGACACATCATTGTCACCCAGAATCCGTGGCTTATGTTAGGATTCACTCTTGGTGCTTACACTGTATGGGGGTTGGTGTTTTTGGTGCTTTCATTTATTTATTTTTTTAAGCAGGGGCCACACTGGAGCCCAATGTGGGGCTTGAACTCACGACCCTGAGATCAAGACCGGAGCTGATATCGAGTCGGACACTTAATTGACTGAGCCACCCAGGTACCCTTGGGTTTGGTGTTTTCACTGGTGGGTTTGGACATGCATCCGTCATGATAATATCATACAGAATAGTTTCAGTGCCTAAAAATCCTCTGTGCTCCTGGTGTTCATCTCTCCCCTTCCCTGACTCCTGGAAACCACTGATTTTTTGCGTCTCTCCGGAGTTTTGCGTTCTCCAAAATGCATAGTTGGAAGCATACCATATGCAGCCTTTTCAGATTGGCTGTTTTCACTTAGTGACATGCATTTAAGTTTCCTCCATGTCTTTCCATGGCTTGATGGATCACTTGTTTTTAGTGCTGAGTAATTTTCCACTGTCTGGGGGCGCCTGGCTGACTCAGTCAGTGGGGCGTGCGACTGGGGGTTGCGGGTTTGAGCCCCATGTTGGGCATAGAGATTACTTAAAGATAAAATCTAAAAAAAAAAAAAAAATTTCCATTGTCTTGTTGGACAACAGTTTATCCATCACTTACCAAAGGCCATCGTGGTTGTTTGTTAAGTTTTGGGAATTATGAATGAAGCTGCAGTAAACTTCTGTGTGCTGGTTTCCTCTGTGAAAGTCACTTTTCACCTCTACACGCACAGTTTTAAAAGATCATCCTGGGGGCACCTGCATGGCTCAGTCAGTTAAGCATCTGACTTCAGCTCAGGTCATGATCTCCGGGGTCCTGGGATGGAGCCCCACGTTGGGCTCTGTGCTCAGGGGAGAGTCCACTTCTCCCTCTCCTTCCCCCCCAAACCCCCACCTGTACTCTCTCTCCTTCTTTCTCAAACAAATAAAATTCTTTAAAAATAAAGTTAAAGGTCATTCTGCCTGCAGTGGGAGGTGCTTAGGGAAGGTATGGCTCCTTTAAAAACTCTTTTGGAACAAGATGGGATCAAGAAGGAGACAAACCGTGAGACTCCTAAACTCACGAAACAAACCGAAGGTGGCTGGGGGGTCGGGGGGCAGGGGTGGGGTGGCTGGGTTATGGACATTGGGGAGGGTACGTGCTATGGTGAGTGCTGTGAAATGTGTAAGCCTGATGATTCACAGACATGTACCCTGGGGCAAATAATACAGTATATGTTAATAAAAAAAATTATAATAAAATAAAAACTCTTTTGGTGGGATGAGGTCTCTGGAGCAGAGACAGTGTGGGCTCCAATCCTGATTTTCCTCCTCATTCGACCTGTGTCAGGGGTGGTGGTGGGAGATAACAGAGATCACCACCTTCCCTGCATCCCTTCCAGCCTCCACTCCAGGTTTTTGGGGAACCCATGACCAGGAGCCCAGACTTGGCTCAGGACAGCTGGGCACCGCAGGGGTGGGCTCTGGGAGCAGGAGCCCCTGAGAGTGCTGTGACGAAGTGTCCCCCAAACCTGGCAATCACTCCTGAGTGGGTAAGCACAGCGAGGTATTAGAACTGATTCCCCACCTGGGTTGCCTGGTGCCCGCGCTCAGTGGTTTCCAACTAAATGCTCCTTAGAACTGAGCACCTGGGAAATGTGGGACTCCCAGTAGTTAGAGTTTGTGTCGTACCCTTACGCGGCCCATCCCGTGTAATCAGTCATTTAGTTGACAGTGGTTTTACCGAGGGCCTGTTATTGTCACGTTCTAGTCAGGGGTGCGGTATCTAAACGTGGTGTCTCTCCCATCAGATGGGGGCCCCCAGATGTGGGGCGAAGACCGCATGGAAGCCAGGGGCACAGGCGGTGAAAGAATTCACCTGAGGCAGAAGAAAGGAGACAGAAGTTTATTGAATACACCGGCAAGGGAGTGGCAGGCAGGACAGCAAAGTAGACACGGTCTGCCCCGGGAGGCAGTGGGTGGGGGCTGTTTTTAAAGGGGGAAGGTGAGGAGGTGCGATGATGTAGGGCCTTTTCCCTTTTTTGGTAACTGTGCCTGGTTGTAGGTAGCCCATTGGTGAGGTAGGGCCTATGGATAGTTTGAGATGGGTCACGGGATTGGCCTGCCTGTATTCAGCCCAGGGGTTCACTGTGGGCCCTTTCTACATTCCAGCGCTAGAGCCTGTCTGCCCAACAGCGGCCCCTTCCCCGGGGGACAGAAAATAAACACCTCCACCACAATGAAAAACATACCCGATTACATTGTCGGGGAAGGAGCAATGGGTCAGGAGTTAGGATGGAAGGAGTCGGCCTCGGCCTCGGCAGCTCCCGCCTGCCTAGGTCATAGTTGGGCTCCACTGTCGAGCCTTCAATAGTAATCGAGGGCGCCTCCATGAACACTCATGTTTATTGTGCCTGAAGTTGTATTTAACTGTGGACTAAACCATGAACTGAGGTAAGGACTATGCCTGCCCCCAGGAGGGTCCACCCACAGAAGGAGCTCGTCAAAGGTCCCTTGATACTAATGGGCTCAACCCAAAGAGGTGGGAGGTAAATGAGGCCTGGGAAGAGTATATGAAAACTGATGTACTAAGTTGAGTAAGTTTCCCCCAAAGATTCCTGTCTGCCCCGAACCTCAGAATACGGCCTTATTTGGAAACAAGCTCTTTGCATATGTCCCTAGTTAAGATAAGGTCATTTGGTGTCTTTATAAGAAAGGATACGCGCATGCGTGTACACACACACACACACAGACACACACACACACACACACACACACACACACACACACACACGAAGATGGCCCTACAAAGACAGAGGCAGAACTTGGAGTGATGCCCCTGAAAGCCAAGGGCCTCCAAGGACGCTGGCCCCCACCCAGAGCTAGGAAGAGCAAGAAGGGATGCTTCTTTCCAGCCCTTGGAGCACAGCCCGGTCCACATCTTCACTTCCTAGTCCCGGCCTCCACAACTGTGAGAGAATACATTTCTGTGGTTTAAGATCCTCCAGGTTGTGGTATTTTGTTCCATCAACCGCAGGAAACATTTACATGCTCAGGGCCACCCCAGAGTGTTCCCCACGGATTTTTATTTGTAAATGGTTTTTACATGCAAACGTTAAGGGTGAGCGCACATCATCCAGACGTTCATATACCCAGCAAGTTTTTGTTTTTTTTTTTTTTAAGATTTTATTTATTTGACAGAGAGAGATCACAAGCAGGCAGAGAGAGAGGGAAGCAGGCTCCCCGCTGAGCAGAGAGCCAGATGCGGGGCTCGATCCTAAGACCCTGAGATCATGACCTGAGCCGAAGGCAGGGGCTTTAACCCACTGAGCCACTCAGGCGCCCTACCCAGCAAGTATTTATTCGGTGCCGAGGACATGTCGGGGAGCATCTCCCTAGGTCCCTGGAATCCTGCCGCTGAGTACAGGGAGAGAACAACAAAACAGAACAAACAAAAGAGAAATAAAAAAGACAAAGACACCGTAGGTCAGACAGTGCGTAGAGCAGTGGAGAAAAATACAAGATAAGGGGTAAGTTTAGGGGTGGGTGTGGACAGCAGGGAGGAGGTGAAGCCGTTTGCCGCGGGGTGGTGTGACACGTGGTTCCTGCACACTTGCAGGCACGGGGTCGCAAATGCCACGGCCTGGAGGCAGCAGAGTGCCGGGCCCGCCAGGGGAGGCCAGTGTGGCTGGAAAGGAGCAGGCAGGGAGCAGAGGAAGGAGAGCCCAGGTCAGAAAAGCAGCGGCGGGTGACCCAGTCCTCCCGAGCTCTCCCCGCACCCTAGTAGGACCCCAAGCACCAGCGCCGCACCCAACATGGCGACCGCGCACCGTACGCCGGCTGGCGGGCGGAAGTGCGTACGGCAGGCGCCGGAAGTAGCGAGAGGCCCCGCCCCCTACCAGGGTCTCTGTGGAGCCGCGGACGCGCCGGCTTTGAGCATCCCTGGCGGGCCAGGGGGAGGCCCTGGGGCTGCGGCTCCGGCGGCCGCGGCCCCGCCCGCCTTCGACATGGCCAGCTCCGGAGAGGTACGGCCGGCGCCTCTCTCCACTCTCTTTCCTGCCCCGCGGCCTTGGCTCTGCTCGGGCCTTCCCATCCCGCCCCGGTCCCCTTTGCGTCCTTTCCATCCAGCCCCCAAACCCGCTCCATTCTTCCTGTCCCGACCGCGGCCCGGCCCAGTGCTTCCCACCCTGACCTCGACCCCAACCCCGGTCGCGCTTGGCCCTTTCCACCTCAACCCTGGCGTCGGCCGGGTTTGATCCTTCCTTCCCCGACCCTGGCCTCGGCCTCGCCCGGTCCTTCCCATCCCTATCCTGGCCTTACCTCTTGCCCCATCCTTGCCCCGTCCCGCCCCTCAGGCCCTCACCCTGTTGCGAAGGCACAAACTCTCTCCCCCTTGGGTTTTCCATCCCTTTCCCAGCGTCGCAGTCGTGACCGACAGAGTTCTTCCCCGCTTCTGCGCCCCAGAGTTTCCATGCTGTTGTAGGCCTCTCAGGCCATTTTCCCATGCCCCTGTACCTGGGCTCAGCCCTTGGAGCTATGAGACTTTCGTCTAACATGTCCACTCTGTACCCCATCCTCTATCTCCGAATGCTCAGTTTCAGCCAACTTTTCTCTGCGCCTGCTTGTTGTGTGACTTGGGGGCTAAAGGAGGAAAAACCATTTTACCTCGGAGACTTTTGGCTTACCCCGGATTTCCTTTCCTCCCTGCTCCACAAGTGTGGGACTGAGTCCCTGTAATGTGGTGCAAGGTATTTTATTTGCATACCAGTGTATGGGGGATCTGGACTCTTCGATTTGTTGCTTCCTGCCTATCTTTATGTGTACTTGTGGGTACCTGTGTGTCTATTTATCATCTGGGACTTGGACCCTTGAGTGCACTGCCTTAGGGACTCCTGTGCTCTGGGGAACAGGAGTCAGACATTCAGGCGTTTTCTTCGAAATAAATGCGCTGGGGTTGCTGACAGTTCCTCTTCATGCAAAGTGAGTTTGGCTTAGAAATGGCCCCTTGATTGAGGGGGAGTGTGTGGGACACACCTGCAGACTGGTGGTGGGATTGAAGGACCAGAAAGCCACAGCACTTTAAGGAATAGTTATGGAGTAGCTTGGCTGCGTTAGCAGATTCCAAGTATCTGTGTGTACTTGCGGGAGCTTGGGGGCTCGTACATTGGTCTTATGGGATCCTGGTATAAGGGGCCCTCTGTTCCTTGACACATGAGCGACCTGGCCAGTGAGGCCTCTTATTACTTTGTGGACGTCTCATTCTACCCTGGATGTGGAGGTCAAGGTCCTTTCGGGGATCTTCTATGTATTATTTATTGTTATATAGTTTGCACACCATAAAATTCACAGTTTTTTTTAAGATTTTATTTTATTTATTTATTTATTTATATTTTATTTATTCATTTAACAGAGAGAGAACACAAGCGGTCAGAGAGGCAGGCAAAGGCAGAGAGAGGAGCAGGCTCCCTGCGGAGCAAGGAGCCCGATGTGGGACTCGATCCCAAGACGCTGGGATCATGACCTGAGCCAAAGGCAGCTGCTCAACCAACTGAGCCACCCAGGCATCCCTAAGATTTTATTTTTTTATTTGACAGATAGTGAGAGCAGGAACACGAGCAGGGGGAGTGGGAGAGGGAAAGCAGGCTTCCCACCTAGCAAGGAGCCTGATGCGGGGCCCGATCCCAGAACCCTGGGATCATGATCTGAGCCGAAGGCAGACGCTCAACGATTGAGCCACCCAGGCGCCCCAAAATTCACAGTTGTAAAGTGTGTGTGTGTTCAAAGTAAGCTTTATGCCCAACGTGGGGCTTAAACTCACCACCCTGAGATCAAGAGTTGCATGCTCCATTGACTGAGCCAGCCTGGCGCCCCAAAGCAGTTCTAAGAAATATATTCACAAGGTTGTGCAGCTCTCCCCACTCTAGGATTCCCAAATGAGGTGGTCTTACTTTGAAAGTTCTTACTGGCTTGGAAACGTGGATGCTCAGGGTTACTCCTGGAGTTTCTTGTAATGCTTCAAGTGATTCTGAAGCGGTCGTCCGTTGACTCACCTGGTTCAGTGCTTCTTTCTGTTGGCAATTAAAAAGTGATCCCTGTTCCAGAGCCGTTCTTGGCCTAGCGGGGAGATAAGCAAGCAGGCAAACCGGGACAATTCATCAGATGAGGCTGGAGCAGGAGGAGGTCCCTGGTACCTCAGGAGAGGGGCAGGTGAGGGTGAGTTAGGCCTGTCTGACTGATGCGGGGAGGGCTTCGTGGTGTTTGCGCCTCTGAGCCCAGGTTAGCAGTTTTCCTTTGTGGTGCCATGTCTGGTGGAGAGAACAGATTGTGGGAAGGCTCAGAGGCATGAGGCAGGGCACATCGCAGAAATTGCCACCTGGAGAAGCAGAGACCTAGCAGAGTACAGAGTGGAAACCCATACAATTGTGCTCTTCTTCTTCTTCTTTTTTTTTTTTTTTAAGATTTTATTTATTTATTTATTTGACACAGAGGAGAGAGGTCACAAGTACGCAGAGAGGCAGGCAGAGAGAGAGAGGAGGAAGCAGGCTCCCCGCTGAGCAGAGAGCCTGATGCGGGGCTCGATCCCAGGACCCTGAGATCATGACCTGAGCTGAAGGCAGAGGCTTTAATCCACTGAGCCCCCCAGGCAGCCCCAATTGTGCTCCTCTTCTGACTGACCCTGTGATTTGACAAAGTTTTTATAATGCCAAATATGTTATATATACCAATTTTACATCATCAAAGTGCGCTGTGGTGAGCCTTTCCATTGTACCCACTGCCCAGTTATTTAAAAACAATTGTTTTTCCATTTGGTGTTTATTCTTTTTTTGTTTGTTTTTTTAAGTAAGCATTACGCCAGACGTGGGGCTTGAACTTAGAACCCTGACATCAAGAGTCACGGGCTCCATTGACAGCCAGCCAGGCGCCCCTACCCCCCCCCCCCCCAATGCCCAGTTTTCATAGTTAACACATGACCGATCTTGTTTCATCTCTGTCTGTCCCTTTGGCTCATTTACATCATTCCAGACATCTCATCAGTTGGTTTGTGAATCCTGTGATTTCTTTGGGTGCCTGACTGGTAAACATCTGGGAGGGGGGATTTTTTGGGGCAGATACTGAAGTCTCAGTACCTAATTTTTCCTCTTTTTTTCTTTCTTTGGTTCGGTTCTTAAAAAAAAAATTGTGAAATGTTACATTCTGAAAAGTCCATTAAACTCTTTTTAACCCTTAGGCTTCAAACCACCTATAAGTGGTCAGGATCTGGTTCTGGCCATATGGTTCCCAGACGTGCCTGAGAAAGATCACCTGTCCGTCCTCATCCCTGGCCTGATTTCCGCAGACTGCAGGAGCTTCCTGCCCTAGACCCGTCAGGAAGCCCCAGCCGCCCTTTCCTTGGCGGGAAGGGCAGTTTCAGCTGATCAGGCCCAGCCAAAGGCTACTCAGGCTACTTACCTAATTTTTTTTTTTTTTAAAGATTTTATTTATTTGTTTAACAGAGAGAGAGCTCACAAGTAGGCAGAGAGGCAGGCAGAGAGAGAGGAGGAAGCAGGCTCCCCACTGACCAGAGAGCCCGATGCAGGGCTTGATCCCAGGACCCTGAGATCATGACCTGAGCTGAAGGCAGAGGTTTTAACCCACTGAGCCAATTTTTTTTTTTAAGTAAGCTCTATGCCCAGTGTGGGGCTTAAACTCATGACCCCAAGATCGAGAGTCATGTGGTCCTTACGTAACGATTTTGAGATGGAGACTGGATCTGCGGTAGTTCCCCCAAGGCTGAGAACACATGCTTCTGAGAGGCAGAGGGAAGCAAGTGCCGTTGTATACGGGAGTGTGTGTGTGGAGGTGGGCATTCTCCAGGCCACAGATTTGTTTCATTCCTTCCCCGGGAGCCCTCCTTGTTTGCCGTTGGCCTCCGCGGAGCTTCTTCCTTTCCTGCTGGAAAGGTCTGTGTGTGGACTTGGAAACCACAGGACCTTGGCTTGGAAAGTTCCAGGCCGATTTGACTATTGCAGATCGGCTTTTGGAGACCAGGGGGAGCCAGCTGTTCCCAAGTGCCTGCTGGGGGCCGGCCTCGGGGCAGCATTTGGGAGCACAGAATGTGGGGAAAATCACCTTGTGGGGTGGGCTGAGACTGGACAGAGGGGACTGGAACTGAGTCTGTGGTTTCTTTCTTTTTTTTTTTAAATGTGCGCTCCGTGCCCAGCGTGGGGCTCGAACTCACAACCCAAAGGTCCGGAGTCACACACTACTGTCTGAGCCTGCCAGGTGCCCCTGTAACTTCTGAGTGGTTTTAAGAGAAATTCAGTATTAGTTGTGTAATGCGAACGTTCTATGAGGCTGGAGCTTCTTAACAGTGTTTGGCCTACCTTCTCTGCCCTCCAAGAAGGCCTTCCTACTTTGATAAACCTGCCGACAGGGGATGAGGAGAGGTTTGCCTCAGGCTGCTTGGTGGATTCAAGCTGTCCCTGCCTGCTGTCCCCAGGCCCGCTCCCTGCCGGAGCCCTGTGGTCTACCTTGCCTGATCAGGATCCCTCTGGTTGGAGCCTCTCCCTGCAGATGGAGTCCCTAGGTCTCGGTGGGGGGGTCTGGGATTCTGATCCCCAGGACTGGCTCTGGGAAGCACTGAGCTAAGGAAAGTCACTAATGGTTGAGATGTTAGCCCCAGAATACGGCACCCCAGAGCACTTGGACTTGGGGGCCCTCGCAGCCCTTGGGAGTAGCGAGACAGGACTGAAGGCACCTCAGATGATAAAGGGAGCAGTGAGGGCTGCCTCTTGCAGAGAAGGGAATGTGGGCAGGGCCAGTGCTGTTCAACAGGGGGAAAATATCTGTGGAGACCCTTTCTCAGGCCTGGGGAGGGCTCGGAGGCCGTGGAACTTGTCAGGACCGAATAGAGGGGTGCTGCAGTCGGAGTGCCTGGGAAGCCCCTGCACGCCCTGTGGGGTGTGCACACCGGCTCTCCCGCCCCGGGTTCATGGTTGCCATGGCAGCAGCAGGGCTTTCCAGGCCTCAGAGCTTCCATCCTTGCAAATACATGCAGAAGAAAAGTCAGGCTGGAGGAGGAGGGCTCACAGACAGGAGCGCTGGAAACGCCAGGAGAAATAGTCCCGGCTGCCGTCTTCTGGGAGTGGTCGCACAGGCACCCCGCAGGGCGGTTTGGGGGGGCCGGGTCCCTTCTGGGGAGTGCCAGGAGATACAAGGATCCCTCCCCACCCCGGGCTCCCCTGAGAACCTCCGGTTCCCTTCGCCTGAATTTGGGGATTTCACGTCCCACCAACCTGTGTCGAGCCCCCTCCCTCTTGGTTGTACCCGGCAACCCGGCAACGGTGGAAGGCGCAGGCTAGAGAAGAAAACCTTTTGCAGATAGCTAGCAGAACAAACTGAAATGTGTGGACATCTCTTGGGAGATACCAACACGACTTCAGCCAGCAAGTGTGTGGTGGGGCCCCGTGGCGCGCCCGCTGTGAGCTAGCACTCGTCTTAAGATGTGAACGGGCCGTCAGCAGGTGCTGTTTCTCCTTCATAAGGACTCGATGGTTTCATTCTCTGGCTTTCCTTGCCCTTGATGCCAGTGCTGGGAAGGGCTGCCCCCCGCCACTGGCTGAGGCCTGGATATCCATCACAGCAACCCCGAGAGGCGAAGACACTGTTGTCACCCCCCAGTTCTTATTGTTTCCTGGTAGAACTCTCCCACCCAAGCGTTTTTAAGAATCCAGAGTGGCGTTGGGACAGAGGGAGGGTAGCAGCTTTCCCAGGCGGACGGCCCTGGCCGGTGGTCCTAAGTTGAGTTTGAAACACGCCAGACTTGGAGCACCTGGGTGGCTCAGTGGGTTAAAGCCTCTGCCTTCGGCTCAGGTCATGGTCTCAGGGTCCTGGGATGGAGCCCCGCATCGGGCTCTCTGGTGAGCGGGGAGCCTGCTTCCCCCCACCTCTGCCTGCCTCTCTGCCTACTTGTGATCTCTCTTTGTCAAATAAATAAATAAATAAAATCTTTAAAAAAAAAAAAAAAGAAACACGCCAGACTTGATAGGAGCTCTTCAGTAGAAAAAAAGCCCTTAAATTTGGAAAAGAATTGAAATTTCAGTTTGAATCTCCTACTTTTTTTTTTTTTTTTTTTAAATTTTATTCATTCATTCGACAGAGAGAGGGATCACAAGTAGGCAGAGAGGCAGGTGGAGAGAGGGAGAAGCAGGCTCCCC
>CM052805.1:30852579-30863962 GCA_028533885.1 Nasua narica
CTCTCGGCATCTGTCCTTGGCTGAGGAGGCCAGGCCAAAGGCCAACCTTGGGGATCCTGTGGGAATTTGGTGTTGCCCTTATTTTCAGGACACATCCAACGATGATGACGTGCCCCCTGCGGCTGCTGCCATGGCGGCAGGCGCCCACCTTCTCGGCTTCTCAGACGAGATCCTGCTGCACATCCTGAGCCACGTGCCCAGCACGGACCTGGTTCTGAACGTCCGGCGCACCTGCCGGAAGCTGGCGGTGCTGTGCCTGGACAAGAGCCTCACCCACACCGTGCTGCTGCAGAAGGACTATGAGGTGAGGCGCGGGCACAGGGGTGGGGACGCCCCCACGCCCACCCGAGGACCAGCCGGGAATGGGGAGCCATGTGGCTGGTGACAAAGCGGGCGAGCGCTCAGAGTCCTGACCGGCTCAGCCTCTGAGACATGTGGGGTGACGAAAGCGAGAGGCCGGGAGGTGCTGGTAGCGGGCCACCCAGGAGCTGGGGGTGCGGGCCTGGTGGATGCTGTGCTGGGAGGGGGCCAGACTTCCCGGGGGATGCTCAGGAGTGGGTTCTGGAACTTTCTCGGTGGTGCAGGGAGGCACCATCTTATCACCCAGCAGCTGTGTGTGGGCCTTCAGCTGCCTTGTCCCCTCCAGGCCAGGCTTCTTAGCGTCTGCTGTCCTGATGGGCGGGACCGGTGTCGCCCTGTGGTTTTTCCTGGCCTAGGTAGGGTGTTGGGGTACCCAGGGTGCTGTTTCCATCCAGGGCTGGGCCATTTGTCTATCTTCTTTCCAGAAGCCACTGCATAGGGCTTTTTTCTTGTGGAGTTCTAGGAGTCCTCTTGTACGCGATCCTTTGTTGGATACCGGTATTGTGAGTATTTTCTCTCAGAGTCTGTGGCTTGCCTTTATTATTATTTTTTAACAGCGTCATCTGAAGAGTATAAGTTTAATTAAGTTGAAGTCCAGTTTATTGATTTTTTTTTAAGTTCCTGTTTTTTGTAATCTGTTGAAGAAAACTGTTAAACCTGAGGTTGTGAAGATCTTCTGCTTCCTTTTCTTGTAGTAGTTTTATAGCTTTAGCTCTTACGGTAAGCGTGCGACCCCTGATGTATTAACCTCCGTATGTGGTTTGAGGTAAGGATCGAGGGTTCCTTTCTTTGCATATGGCTCTTCAGTTGTTCAGCATCACTTACAGACAAGGTTGTCCTTTCCTCAATAATTGCCTTGCGAATTTTTTAATGATGTTTTTAAATTTCAGTTCCAGTGTAGATGACATACAGCATTAGATTAGTTTCGGGGCTACATCACCTGGGCTCAGCCCAAGTGCAGTCCTCAGTCCCCATCATCTCTTCTCCACTCCCCGCCCCCCACCTCCCCTCGGTCACCATTGCTTCGTTCTCCGTAGTTAAGTCTTTTGCTTGGTTTGTCTCTCCCTCTTCTTTACCTTTGCTCTTTTGTTTCTTAAATTCACATATGAGTGAAATCACAGTGTTTGTCTTTGTCTGACTTATTTCCCTTAACATTACACTCTCCAGCTCCATGCCCGTTGTTGCAAATGGCAAGATCTCATTCTTTTTTGAGATTGCCTCGCAACGTTTGTTGAGCAGTCAGCTGACATCATATCTTAAAGATAACAGTAGAGGTCTTGACTGGAACCCACATTTTAGGAGACTGTGGGAGGGGTTCCTAACTGTCGTCACTGGTGGTGAAGCTATGCTTTTGAACCCCGAGTGAGGCCCCTCCAGAGCTTGGTTCTCTCTGTGAGAGCGGGCTGTGCTCCTCTCTGCTGGGGGACTGGGCTGTGCGGGGAGGCTGAGCTGACTCCCCAGAGCCGAGGTCAGGCTTCCTGCCTAGGAGGGTTCTCTCCTGGGGAGGGAGGGCGGGCGCCCCGGTGCACTGCCGCAGCACCGTGTATCTGGAGCCCCGAAGACGTGTGTGTCCCGCGCCGCGTGGCCGTGTGCGTGCGAGTCTGCCTTAGAGAAGTGACCGGGATGCACGGACGCTGCGTGTGCGGGCGCTCGAGGCGGGGGTGCTGCCGAAGGCCTCCTTGGCGGCGGCCAGGACGTCCCGCCGTTGGCCCCCGGGTTCCCTCTCTAGAGGTACTGTGGCTCGCCCAACCAGTCCACGGCAGGTTTTCGAGGAATATTTAATGACGCAAAAGTGCAGACGATGCAAAGGATTGGGTTTCTGGGGCACGAGTCCATTGTGTGATTCAGGAATCCCCACGTCATGTAACATTTACCATCTTCGCCATTTTTTTTTTTAACGATTTTGTTTATTTATTTGACACAGAGAGAAAAAGACCACAAGCAATCAGAGAGGCAGGCAGAGAGAGAGGGGGAAGCAGGCTCCCTGCTGAGCAGAGAGCCTGATGCGGGGCTCGATCCCAGGACCCTGGGATCATGACTTGAGCCGAAGGCAGAGTCCCCAACCCACTGAGCCACCCACGTGCCCCCCATCTTCACCATTTTTAAGTGTGTGCTGCTGTACATGACGCAGTAGGTCCGTTTGTGGTGGTGTGCCGTCAGTGTCATCAGCGTTTCCAGAACTTTTCCATCACCCTGAACAGAAAGTCTGGATCCAGGGAGCAGTGACTCCCTAATCCCCTTTTCCCCAGCCCCTAGCAGCCTCGGTTCCGCTTTCTGCTTGTGGGTTTGCCTCTTCTGGATAATCGTGTAAGTGGGATCACATGACATGGGATCTTTTAGGACGGGCTTCTTTCCCCTTTGTGACATCCTCAAGGTTCACCCCATATGGTGTATGTCGAAGCTCTGCTCCCTTCCGTGGCTACATAGTCTTTCCTTGTATGTGCCGACCACGTTGTATTTACCCATCCGTCTGCTGGTGGACGTGGGGTTGCTTCCGTCTCCCGTGACTGGTGCTGCCGTGACTATTGGGGAGCGTGGAGTGAGTCCCTGTTTTTCCCGTTCCCACGGACACACACTGAGGAGGGGAACCCCGGGCCCCATGGTCACTCTGTGTTCAGCTTTTTGAGGAACTGCCACACTTTTTCACATCAGCCGCACCATTTTTAGGTTCCCTCCTGGCTGGGGACTGTGGTAGGTGAGCATGTGGGAGGGGAAGGAGGGGCCCCCTTCGCTCCGCTGGAGTGGTGAGCCCCTGCAGGGCCCCTCGGGGCTCCCCAATTGTCGTGGGGGAGGGTGCGACCCGAGGATGAAGGTGAAGGAGTCGCCCGGTGCCTTCAGCCCCTTTCCTTCCTTGACCACCTCCCCCTTCCCCTTCCCCGGGCCTTCCCTGCAGGCGAGCGAGGACAAGGTGAAGCAGCTGGTGAAGGAGATCGGCCGGGAGATCCAGCAGCTCGACATGGCCGGCTGCTACTGGCTGTCGGGAGCCACCATCGAGCACGTGGCCCGCTGCCGCAGCCTGGTGAAGGTGAACCTGTCGGGCTGCCACCTGACCTCCCTGCGCCTCTCCAAGATGCTCTCGGCCCTGCAGCAGCTGCGCTCCTTGGCCATCGACGTGAGCCCCGGCTTCGACGCCGGCCAGCTGAGCGGCGAGTGCAAGGCCACGCTGAGCCGCGTGCGGGAGCTCAAGCAGACGCTGTACACGCCGTCCTACGGGGTCGTGCCCTGCTGCACCAGCCTGGAGAAGCTGCTGCTCTACTTCGAGATCCTGGACCGCACCCGCGAGGGCGCCATCCTGTCGGGCCAGCTGATGGTGGGCCAGAGCAACGTGCCGCATTACCAGAACCTGCGCGTCTTCTATGCGCGCCTGGCGCCCGGCTACATCAACCAGGAGGTGGTGCGGCTCTACCTGGCCGTGCTCAGCGACCGCACGCCCGAGAACCTGCACGCCTTCCTCATCTCCGTGCCCGGCAGCTTCGCCGAGAGCGGGGCCACCAAGAACCTCCTGGACTCCATGGCGCGCAACGTCGCGCTGGACGCCCTGCAGCTGCCCAAGTCCTGGCTTAACGGCTCGTCCCTGCTGCAGCACATGAAGTTCAACAACCCCTTCTACTTCAGCTTCAGCCGCTGCTCGCTGTCCGGCGGCCACCTGATCCAGCGCGTCATCGACGGCGGCAAGGAGCTGCGCAGCCTGGCGAGCCTGAACCTCAGCGGCTGCGTGCACTGCCTGTCGCCGGACTGCCTGCTCCGCAAGGCGGAGGACGATATCGACAGCGGCATCCTGGAGACGCTGGTGGCGTCCTGCCGCAACCTGCGCCACCTCAACCTCTCGGCCGCCCACCACCACAGCGCCGAGGGCCCGGGCCGCCACCTCTGCCAGCTGCTGGCCCGGCTGCGCCACCTGCGCTCCCTGGCCCTGCCTGTCTGCTCCATCGCTGACTCGGCGCCGCGGGCCGACCGCGCGCCCGCCCAGCCTGCCATGCACGCCGTGCCGCGCGGCTTCGGCAAGAAGGTGCGCATCGGCGTGCCGTCCGGCCCCGGCCCCTTCCCGGGCCAGGCGGGCCCCCAGCCTTCCTCCGTGTTCTGGTCCCTGCTGAAGAGCGTGCCCTTTCTGGAGCGCCTCGAGCTGATCGGGTCCAACTTCTCCTCGGCCATGCCGCGCAACGAGCCCGCCATCCGCAACTCCCTCCCGCCCTGCAGCCGGGCGCAGAGCGTCGGGGACTCGGAGGTGGCCGCCATCGGGCAGCTGGCCTTCCTGCGGCACCTGACGCTGGCCCAGCTGCCCAGCATCCTGACGGGCTCCGGGCTGGTCAGCATCGGCCTGCAGTGCCAGCAGCTCCAGTCCCTCTCGCTGGCCAACCTGGGCATGATGGGCAAGGTGGTCTACATGTCCGCCCTCTCGGACATGCTGAGGCACTGCACGCGGCTGAAGGACCTCAGGTGAGGGGGCCCCGGCAGCTCCTCTGCGGCCTCCGCGCCTCTCAGGGGTGTGACGGGCGGCGGGGAGAGCGGGGGTGGCACGGCCTCTGGTTCCGTGGATGTTCGTGCACTAGGTCCATCTGCCGGGGTGGCCTCTAGTGGCTGAGTGTTTGGACGGGGTGGCAGGGGCCCTGCAGGGGAGGAGACGGACGGGGAGGCGGCAGCGGGGGGAGCCCAGAGAGGGGGACTCTCGTGAGGGGCCAGCGTTCACAGGGGAGGGCTCTGTTCACTCGAGACATGTTTGAAAACCTGGACAAACCTATCTTGCAAAATTGCACCGTTTCCCCGAAACTACTGGACGGGTCCGGCGGCAGCGGACGCCCCCTAGTGGGGCTTCAGGTTGGGGAGGGAGTGTCGGCGTGGGTCCGTTAGCCCGTCCCTCCGTCGGGCCGGAGCTTCGGGGCAGCGCCAGGGGCCCCGAGACGTGTCTGCCGTCGTCCCGATGACGGTTAGCCCGCGCTTTGTGCCTTTGGTGAGGGCCAGGTGTTCAGCCAAGGGCTTTCAGGCCCTTGTCTGCTCGAAAGCCCGCGACAGCCCTTCATCATTCCCATTTCACAGACGAGGCCGTGGAAGCTTGAGGGAGGAGCTGAGGTTCACCGGCTCCGTCTGACTCCAGAGCTTCAGCTTGGCCCCGGAGCCTGTCACATGGAGACAGCTGTGTCTTTGCACACCTCTGCTCTCCCCTCAGAAGGTGTCACGGGACAGGAAACGGACCGGATTTGAGTTGGAGCTGGCAGAGTGCTTTCTGCTCACACCGTGGAACCTTCTAGAGCTCCACTGCAGACTGTCTGCCCTCCCTCCGCTTCCCGCCCCGAGTACAGCACGTGCACTGCGGATCCCTGAGGCCTGCTCGTTGGGGGTGGGAGGCCCGGGGTCCGGCCCCAGCCTTCCGTGTGGCGGAGCAGGTATTTTCCTGCCATGTTGGATCCACACGGCCTGGACCCGCAGCTCGCGTCCTCGGCCAGAGTGTCCACAGAGCCCTGCATTTGGGAGTCGTTTATGCTGTGTCCCGCGTGCTCCAGTTACACTTGGCTTTGAGAACCGTAATGCTGTTTTTAGAACCCGCTGGTTTGGAAACCTGAGTCAAAGTTAAGTTCGTGTGGGTGCTGTCCAGTGTCCGTGAGACCCGGACACTGAAGTGGCTGAGCCACTTCCAGAGCCTGCGAGGTCGCGAGACGGTTAGGGACGCTCGATGGACAGAGCAGCTGTTCCCGTTGCAGGGCCTTTGGGACCCTCTGTCTTGTTCTGGGTGGGCCAGGCACTCCTGGCCCCTGGCTTCCCAGGGCTCGAGGGAGTGAGGACCGCTGGCCTGCTCCTCGCATCCTGCCGCTTCTGCCTCGTGGGCCGCACCGAGCCCTCTGTGTTACTCTCTCCGGCTTGGGCACCTCTCCTGCCAGGGCAGGGGCCGGTGGTGGTGGAGGGGGGGCCCTGACTGTAGCGGGCAGCCCCCACCACCACCCCCTGCTCGGGACGGGTCTTTCCAGCCTCTGAGGCGCCCGCGCCTGCCTTCTTGCCTGCGTGTCTGCGACACCAGCCAGCCGCGCCCTCTCTTCACTACTGCTTCTCTGTCCGCCGTGTCCTGCCTTGTCCCGCCTTGCTTTTTCCCGTGCCTGTGTGGTCACGTCACTGGCCTTTCTGGAAGAAGTGGGAGTAGGGGCGTGGTCAGCAGGCCCGGTGTCACTGGGAGCTGCGGACGGATCCCTGTGTTTCACAAACGAAAGACCCTGCTGACCTAGGGAGTCTGTGGTTAGGAATTGAATGTCCCTTAACGAGGGGAGGCCAGGTGAGCATTTGAGGTCGGATTTCACCAAATTCCGAGTCAGGGTATTTCTGGATCTCTCACCTTTGCCGTCAGTTTTTT
Organism: Nasua narica; assembly: GCA_028533885.1. Lineage (NCBI taxonomy): Eukaryota > Metazoa > Chordata > Mammalia > Carnivora > Procyonidae > Nasua > Nasua narica. The sequence goes on from CM052805.1 coordinate 30,859,277, forward strand.
TTTTGCCTTCTCACCAGCCCATTAAGCTTTGCACCTTTTCGGACTGGACCGTGGTCACACCGTTTGGTCATCATTGGGGAGTATTTGATAAAAACAGAAATTGATGAAGGTAAAATAAAGTAATAATACAGTCACATAATTCAACAAGTCAGAGTAGTCAAAATCCGAAATCTTTCCCCCAAACACCTGCCTTGCATCCAGAGTGTTCAGTGTCTGCGGCCTGCCCCCGCGCCCCCCCCCCTCCAGACAGCAGGTGCTCCGGGCTGCCCGGGGGAGGGCGGAGTGGGCGTGGGGTCCGAGCTGGTCTCCCCCCCCCCCCGCCCCGCCCCCATTCCTCCACCTGTAAGTGGGGCTGGTAAGTCCAGAGGAATCTGTACCTGCAAGGCCTGTGGAACAGGGCTTGGCCCCTGCCGTCCCCGTGATGGTTCTTTCTCTGTCTAGCAAATACGGGAACACCTGTCATGCTGGGGCCCGTCCCAGGCAGAGAGAGCTCTCCCTTGTCCCCGGGGAGCTGCCGTTGCAGTGGGGGAAAGTGAGCCAGCAGCACACGGAGGGAAGAACGTGGTTTATGAGAGAGTGAAGGAGGCTGGGGAGAAAGAAGCAGAGTGGGCTGAGGGATGCCGGAGGGTGGGGGGTAGACGTCCTAAAGGTGAGATTTGAGGAAAGATTGCACAAAGCTGAGTTAGCGAAGTGGAACCCGGGAGGAACATTCCCGCCAGGCAGGTGGAGTGGCACGAGCTGCTAGTGACCGTGAATCACAGGCAGCTTACACTGAAATGAGTTCACATGAAATACAATCGGGCGTGCAGTTTCTCTGCTGCTTGAGCCACGTTTTAGGTGCTCAGCGAGTGCATGTGCTCGTGGCTGCCGTGGCAGGCGTACATGTGGAACGTTCCCGTCTGCACGAAGGTTTGTCGGACGGAGCCGAGTTCATGCAGGGCCCTGAGATGGGCTGTGCCGGGTGTTTCGGGAGCAGCCAGGGGCCCGGGGAGTTGGAGGGGGGCGGAAGGGCCGGTCACACTGCTGTGTCCACACAGCCGGGGCGGGAGGCTGTGTCCGGCCCTCAGGGAGACCCGGAGTTGGCTGAGTGATCGGATCCATGGGGCGGGTGGCGGGTCAGAGTGGGTCCAGATGGTGCTGAGGCTTTTGGCCCGAGCGGCTGAGCTGAGGCGGCGGCCGTCAGCGGAGGGGGAGGCTGTGTGGCTCGGCTGCGCACGAGCACGCCGGACTCTGAGGCCGTGGACCCCCGGCTGGGCCTGGGGTCACTCAGCGAGAGTTAGGAGGCGGAGGAGGAATCAGCAGAGCCAGCGGAGCAGGAGCAGGAGCGGGCGGGGAGGCAGCAGACACGGCGGGAGGCGCCCGAGAGCCACGGGGCGGGGCTGGGGCTGCCGGCTGCCGCGGGGCTCTGCTGGCGGACAAGACTTGTCACGGCTGCCAGGGGCTCTCCCCAAACGTAAGGTTTGACTCCTTTGACGTTTGAACAGCCCCAGGAGTAGAGCTATTGTTGTCCCATTTTGCAGATGAGGAAAGTGAGGCCCAGAGGGTTGAGGAGCTGGTCTGTGGGGCCCTGGAAGTGCTTTGTGCCTCACGGGGCCGTTGAGCATCCCACAGCGTAATACAGCAGCACCCAGCTGTCACCGAGTGGCCTCCGGGGCTGGCACGGGATCCTTGCGGCGAGCTCCTCCCCGGGAGCAGGGCCGAGCGTGCGTGCTGGGTTTTGTGGCTGGGGAGGCCCGCAGGACCCGGGATAAATGGGTTTTGTAGGTCAGCCCGAGAACTTGACCGCCGCGCATAATGGACTCTCTGTGCACGCCGGCTGCCGAGAGCCACGTCTGATCAGAGCTGGGTACTGCCTGTTCAGAACAAGCGCCACTTTCTAAAAGGCGGCCAAATGGCCCCGTTCCTCTGGATTCCTGCCTTCTGCGGCAAGCCGAGCCCGGGGAGGCTGGAGCGAAAGGAGCAGGTGGTACTTGCCCGCCTGCCGTGGGCAGCAGCCGCGGGGAGGAAATGGCGCTGCGAGCCCGGCAGAGGCTGGCACGCTGCTTCTGGGGCCGCCTCCTGGACCCCTCCTGCTCTCCCCGGTGGAAGGTGCCCGAGACGGCGGCCCTTGGGGTCCCCAGCCGGCCAGCTGCTGCCACTGCTGTCCCCATCAGCGAGGCCCATCAGTTTGAGCTTTGTGCCCGCCGGGACTCCTGGCCGGGAGCTGTCCTGCAGCCAGGGCCGCTCCTGCGGGGAGGTGGGGCCAGAACGCGCCGTTCCGTGGCCACCTCGGCAGAGAGGATTACAAGCTGGACAGAGAAGGGCACCTTCTTTCCCGAGACTGATTAAGCCCTGCCTCATGGGGGAGGGAGGGGAAAGCATTACCCTGAGTCACCCTGGGCTGCTCCTGACCTCAGAACCAGGGCAGCGTCTGGGCGGAAGCGGGAGGGCTGGTTCGGAGCCAGGCCTTGGAGGCTGTCCTGAGACCGCCCTGGAGGCCTAGGCCCCGCTGGGGGTGGGCGGGCGGATGAGGGGTGCTCCCTGAGCACCTTCCTGGGCCCACAGAGCCTTGGGGAGACCAGGCTTTCTTTCGGGGAGCGGGCTCCGGAGGCCAGATCCTCACGGGTTGGAAGGTTGAGGCATGGCTGGGAGGGAGCAGGGCCATGGGTCCCCCAAGGTGAAGGTGATTGTGATGGATCATCATCCCCAGCTGTGCCGGGAGCGGAGGGGAGGTTTGGACGTGTGGGCCCCGCCTGTCCAGGTAGCCGGTGGAGTGGACAGGCCTGCCCCCATCCCAGACACCTGTGCAGGCGGCTTCCTTCAGACTGGGAGAGCCTGGCAGTGGTCGGCTAGTTGAAAACTGTTTAAAGGGGTGCCTGGGGGGCTCAGTGAGTTAAAGCCCCTGCCTTCAGCTCGGATCATGGTCTCAGGGTCCCGGGATTGAGCCCTGCATCGGGCTGTCTGCTCAGCGGGGAGCCTGCTTCCCCCTCTCTCTCTGCCTGCCTCCTTGCCTGCTTGTGATCTCTCTGTCTGTCAAATAAATAAGTAAAATTTTTTAAAAAGAAAAAAAAATCGTTTAAAAGGGTGTGTGAACACTGCACTTCACCCTGTGCTTACAGGATTTGTAACCAAGCTCCCGGTCCTGTGGACCCGCAGCGCCACCTAGTGACCAGGGCGCCCAGGCCTGTGCTTCCTTTCCTGCTGGCCGCCCCAGGGACAAGCCAGAGCCATAGACCCGGTTCTGGACTTTGGCCCTCACATAGTCCCACTTTCAGGTCTGCAAAGGGATGCTTACCTTAGGACTTTTATTTTATTTTATTTTATAATTTTTAAAAAATATTTTATTTATTTATTAGAGAGAGAGAGAGAGAGAGAGAGATCACAAGTAGGCAGAGAGGCAGGCAGAGAGAGAGGGGAAGCAGGCTCCCCACTGAGCAGAGAGCCCAATGCGGGGCTCGATCCCAGGACCCTGAAACTATGACCTGAGCCGAAGGCAGGGGCTTTAACCCACTGAGCCACCCCGGAGCCTCACCTTAGGACTTTGAAACGAATAATATGTTTCTGAAAGAGAATGAAAGTGTGTTTAAACATTTTTGCAAGAAAAGTCAACATTTCTAAAAATTCACATTCCTAACTGGGATGACATTTGCTTGGTGTCTGGGCCCTGTGTGACTTAGGTTGTCACTTGCCCTTGCTTGGGGTGCATTAGGACTGCACACAGCCTCCTGCTCATGTCTGAGGGGCGCTGCTCTCTGCTCTTGGCTCTCTGAGTTCTTTAAGGATAGAATTCATTCAGTGGGGTCCCGGAAATCAAGTCTCAGAAGTTCTATTACCTGAGCCAGCCAGGCGCCCCTCTACTTACATTTAATTAAAACAAAATTGGGGCGCCTGGCTGGCTCAGTGGGTTAAGCCTCTGCCTTCAGCTCAGGTCATGATCTCGGGGTCCTGGGATCAAGCCCCACATCGGGCTCCCTGCTTGGAGGGAAGCCTGCTTCCCTCTTTCTCTCTGCCTGCCTCTCTGCCTACTTGTGATCTCTCTCTCTGTCAAATGAATAAATAAAATATTTAAAACAAAACAAAATTAAGGGGCACCTGGCTGGCTCATTTGGTAGAGCACATGATTCTTGATCTTGGGGTTGTGATTTCGAGCCCCATGTTGGGCACAAAGAGTACTTAAAAAAAAAGAATGTGAAATAAAATTAAAAACAATCTCGCTAGCCACCTTTTCAGTGAGTGGTGGCTCCCCTACTGGACGGCTCAGGATGGAACATTCCATTGCTGGAGGACATTCTGTCTGGTGGCAGCTCTATTAGATGGTTGGCATTGGCCTTTTTTCCTCACACACCCCATTTTACTTTTTTATTTTTAAATATTTTATTTATTTTTAGAGAGAGCATGAGCAGGGGGAGGGGCAAAGGAGAGGGAAAGAGAATCTCGAGCAGACCCTGCACTGAGCAGGGAGCCTGACGCGGGGCTCAATCTCACGACCCTGCGATCCTGACCTGAGCTGAAATCAAGAGTGAATGCTCAACCGACTGAGCCACCTAGGTGTCCCTCAAAGACGGCATTTTAAAACCCTTTCTGCGTCTGTCCTGTGACTTGTTATCCCCGGGTGTTTGGGTGACAGGGTCCTAGTGCATGGCCCGTTTGGGTCCCGTTTGGCTTTGAGGACGGGGGGGGGGGGGGGGGGAAGGGGGGGCGGCGCCA
>CM052805.1:30872977-30902548 GCA_028533885.1 Nasua narica
GAAGTCTGCTTCTCCCTCTGACCTTCTCCCCTTTCATTCTCAGTCTCTCTCTCTCTCTAATAAATAAATTAAAAAAAAAAAAAGGGACACACACAAAAAAAAGGACAGATCCTGTAGGATTCCACTTACGTTGCGGTATTCAGAGGAGTCCCGTTGACGGGGACATGAAGCAGAAGGGTGGGTGTCGGGGGGGGGCTGAGGGAGTGGGTGGGAGCTGCTTCAGGGGTTGGAGGTTCAGTTTGAGATGATGGAGGAGTTCTGGAGACGGTCGGTGGGGCTGGCTGCATGGAAATGGGGACGGACTTAGTGGTGCGAAACCCTGAACTTGGAAATGGATGAGATGGCGACTTTTAGGTTATGTGTATTTTACCACAATTTTTAAGAAAGGGCCAAGGTTAGGGGTGTCTGGGGGGCTCAGCGGGTAGAGCACAAGACTCTTGATCTCGGGGTTGTGAGTTCGAGCCCCGTGTTGGGCGTAGAGATTACTTAAAATCTTGTGTTTTTCCGTCCTTCCTGGGCATGGGGTGGGGGGGAGGACCCCCCCCTTCTAGCACCGGTTCACTGGATGTGGTCACATGGTTGGTGAGCGCAAGTGACATAACACTTCTGGGCTCTGGCAGTCGAACCCCCAAGCCCCTGGGGTGGTGATCTTCCCTTCCCTGTGATGGTCTCCCATCGAGGTCCACAACTCAGGGCCCCTAAGTGGCTTGGGTGCCGTGACCCTTCGCCCAGGCTCAGAGCAGACAATGTGTCAGGGAGAAAACATTTTTATGCGTTGTGCTAATAAGCCTTTGAGTGTTAGGGATTTTTGTCATCGCAGGGGAACACAGAAATTCACTGCCTCTCAGTCCTGAAGGCCAGACGCCTAAGAGCAAGGTGTGGGCGGGGGGCTCCTTCAGGGGCTGAGACGGAGTCTGGTCCTCGCCTCTCCCATCGTCTCCTAGATGGCCGTCTCTATCTGCTCAGGCTTCCCCCTGTATCTGTCTGTGCCCCCTTTTATCAGGGCCCCGGTCATATTGGATTAGGGGCCCGTCCTATTCCAGTAGGACCTCCCCTTAACCAATGACATCTGCAAGGATGCTGTTTCCAAATGAGGTCACACTTTGGGGTCCTGGGGCTAGGAATGAAATATATGAATTTGGGGGGTATTCAACCCACAACAGGCGGCCTCCCAGAGGAGGGTTAGAGGGAGCAGGGCCGGAAAGGGGAGTGGAGGGAGAACCCAGACACTTCCAGGAGGAGCAGGCCTTTCTGGCAGGGGCGGCTCTAGAAGGTTCTTAAGAGACTCCCTGCGGCCACAGAAGGTGTGGGAGTGCATCTGTGCCTGTGCTGGGGGGGCTCCCTCCTGTTCATCTCCAGGGTGGAGACAGGCTAAGACATGCAGGGAAAGTGGAGGGATGTGGGAAGGGGGGGCTGTCAGGTTTGATCTTCAGGGTTTGTTTTTGACTTTCTGCTGACTCTAGAAATGGATCCACATGGGGGTGGGGGCGAGAGAAAGGCAGAGAGAAGAGGGAAGCTTTCAAAGCTGTAGCCATGGGAAATGTTTTTATTTTCTGCTTGAAAGAAAATGCCAAAGAAGAATAAAAAAAAGGGGGGGAGGGAGGGAGGGAGGGATGGAGGAAGGGAGGTGAAGAGAGAGACACACATTGTGTGTGTGTGCACGCACACACGTGTGTGAGAGACAAACAGAGGTCCTGGGAGCCTGGGGGTGTGGGAGGCTCCCAGGACACCTGGGAAGGAGGGTGCTGCTGTCCCCTCTCGAGATGCCGCCGTGGGCCCTGGAACTCCAGCGAGGAGCACGGAAGGTGGGGGGCCGGGCAAAAACGGGCTGGGTTTGCTTGCCGCCACCCGGGCTGGGTGACCTTAGGAGCTGGGTGACCTTAGGAGGACCAGCCCATTTCTCTGGGTCACAAGGACCCTTGTGACGAGCATATCTATGACAGGGGCCAAGACGCACAGGACAGGTCGCGTGTCCTGTGTGTGCAAATAGCAGCGAGAACACTTACTTACAAGAGAACCCAGAGATTGGGGCTGTGTGTGTCAGAAACTAGAAGACCCTGATGGAGATGGGGACGGTCCTTGTCCAGGTGTGTCCTGAGCTGGAATCTACAGCGGGCGTGGGGGACCCCGGGGTCCGCTCCCCCGAAGTCCTGCTTGCAGCCCCCTCCGGCCCTGGAGGGTGGAATGTGGGCCGTGCACCCAGGGAAGGGCTGACCTCGCCCGCCCACACCCCAGGCCCAAAGATGCTGGGGCTCTACATTTTATCCCCTAGCGTGGCTTAGGTGAGGGTATTTGCTGCCACTTCTGAGCTGTGTGAGCTTGCCATTTCCCCTTGGGCTTCTCGTCCATCCAACGGGCACTGCGGTATCCAAGCCAGAGGGCTGTCAAAGCGGGCACGAAGCAGGGGCCAGTTTGCATCAAAAGAAATTTCCGGAAGAAACTGAGAGTTGTGTGCCGTGGACGGGGAAGGGCCAGCTTGGGTGTGCAAAGGCACAGGGGTTCAGGGCAGTGGGAGGGGACAGAGGTACGTCGGGGGCCAGGGCTGGGGTGCAATTTCTTCCAGAAATCTCAGCACACACAGCCTGCCAGGGGGTGCTCAGAGGTCCCAACAGGGCGGGGAACAAGTGGCCAGAGAGGTGACCCCCCCCCCCCGAAGCCTCCTCCTAGAGCCCTGACTCCCCACCTAGGTGCGGCCCCCTCTCCCCCAACACACGTGCTGCCACGCCCTCCGTTAGCGCTCCCCCGTGCCCCCCCCCCCCGACATTCATAAATTCCATTAGTCACTCCGGCACAAACTCGCCTGCAGAGCCCTCCCAGTGCACCCAGACAAAGAGGGAGGCCCCCAAAGAGGCCTTGTTCATCCTAGAACAGCGTGGGCACCCCAGGCACTTAATAGACATGGGGTCCGCCTCCCCCAGAGCAGCCAGCTCCCATAATCACCCCTACCAGCCAGGCACTCCCTGCCCCCCCCAAATAACCCCCCCCCCATTCCAAACCTTCCCGCACTCTCTGGGTGCACGAGGGCCCCGGGAACCACCCACGAATACCCCTGGCCATCCCCCGCTCCTGCCTCTCCCTGGAGGAGGGCACCGTGGCCCTCTCCCCTTGGCCCGGCCTCGGCGGGGGTCTAACCAGGAAAACCTTTCCCCAAGGTCAGCAGAGCTCTTCAGCGGGCGGCCCCGGGAGCTGATTTATTGGCGGTTTATTTGGAGAAACGGTATCGCTCTTGGATTCCAGAGAGGCGGGGGAAAAAAAAACACATGCTCGTGGTGGACTTTAACCTTGGGCTGAAATCGCAGCGCTTTGTTTTTGGAGACGCTTCCTGGGGCGCCGCGGCGGGGCTGGGGCCAGGGGGGAGGCACGGCCGGCCGGAATGCGGTTCTGCAGCCTCTTGGCTCCCGGGCGGCGTGGCCGGTGCTCTATTTCCTCTGGGCCCTGCCGAGCCCTCGCAGTCCCTCCCGACAGGTTTCGCGAAATTCTAGGAAGGAGCCGAAGCTCCCACAGGAAGATCGTCTCGGGGCCCGATTTTCCAAACCTTCCACCTCCGGCCACTGCCACAGGCCGTCGCGACATTGTGTCACTGGCCCAGTGAGGGGGAGGCGTCTCCGAGGGGGTGAATGCCTCCCCCTTCCGCGGCTGTCCCCAATGAAGTCCCGAGCAAAGATCGGTCGGAGGTGCTTGTCCCCGATCGCGCGGACGGCCTGCGTGGCTGCTGCGAGATCCCCGAGTGGAGGCCTGTTCCCCGCCCCTCTGGCAAAGAGACACACAAGGCTGGTGACATTAAGCGTTATTATTGCAAATGCACCGTCTCTGGGTCTGTATCCCAGATGCTCCGTGACTGTTCAGTTAGACCACCGCCCCTACCAGGCGGCCACTACCGCGCCCCGCGGATCTGCGCGAAAGCCGGTGGCCGATGTGGGTGCCGACATGGGGCTGGGAGGCGAAAAGTCCAGAGTATCCCCGGCACCGAGGGAGAGATGGGCTGGTGCGGGGTGGGGAGCTAGATGAGCCCCCGCCTCCCGGCACGGCTCCCACACACACCCTGCATGGTCCTTATCACACTGAGAGGGAAAAAAAAAAAGAAGCATAAAGGAGAAAAAGCCCACCTCCCTATATCCTGCGCAGGCAGAGGACTCTGAGGGCAGAACGATGGCGCGGGATTAAAAACGGTCAGCGGAGAAGGGTGGGTGGCTGAAGTCTGAAAAGATGCTCTGACCTAACCCTGGTGTCATCCCTTAATGGCGGGGCAATTGGGCTTAAGCAGGTGGCCGTGTGCCCGTTCCAGCCTCACCGAGCCTTCCTAGAAGCTAGTGTCCGGCCGGTGGCCCAACCACAGGCCTCGATCCCGATCCCATCAGGCCGGGGCTGCCTGGGGTCTGGCAGCTGCGGGTTGGAAGGTGATGGCACTGAATGGGTGAGTCCGTTCCTCTCTTCGGTGAACGGGGAAGCTCCCGGCTTGACTCCTTGCGCCGTCTCAGGGACCCCAGGCTGTGTCCAGGAGAGCAGGGCGCCAGGTGCAGCCCGGACGGGAGGCCGGCCAGGAGCACCGGCGGCCAGGAGCACCGGCGTGCGAGCAGCGGGAAGGAGGCCCCACATGGAGATTTATGGCCGCATCCGGCCCCCTGTGCACCCAGCACGTCTCCGACCTCTCGGAGCCAAACAGTGGAATGGAAGACCCGACCCGGGCTGGAGAAAGGGGCCAGGGCCGGAGGCGGAGCCGAGACGCGGCGGGATCTGCTGGGGCTGAGCCTGGTGCTTCAGCCCCGGCTCTGCCCACCGATCGAGCACTCTCGTCTCTGCCGAGTTCGGGCTTTGGCGCTGTGTCCTCCCTCTTTCTGGAGGGTCGGGACCCCTCGTGGCTAGGCTGGCCAAACCCCAGCTCGGAGCCGAATCGTGGCCTAGCCAGTAGCAGAAAAGGGATGGCGAGAATGGATGTCCCAGGCGCAGCCTCTCCGGGTTTTCGCAGTGCCCGGGCTGGGAGCTGCCGGGTTGCCAGACCTGGGGCCTGGAAACGGGCTCTTTTAAGCCCCAGATCCGGCCGGGGCTTCCCGAGCGGGCAGCAGAGGCGGGCGAACGCTCAGGGTCCCCTTCACTGAGAAGCCCGCACAGCGCGGGGACATAGATCCCCACCGGGAAAGACGGTTTGGGGCGACGGTTGGAGGTGGCTCCGGTGTCCTCGCCTACAAAAGGATGCCAGTTTTCTCTGGGGGAAGGGGAATGGGAGAATGTATGCACGTGGCCGGCAACACCAGGGGTCCAGAAAGCGCTGGGTTCGGCCTGCATAGGGCAGTGTTGACCGAGGCGCAGGGCTGAGCTGCCCCAACAAAGGCACGGCCGGGGAGAACCGGGCTCCTACTTCGCCTGTTCTTTGGTTTTAAAACAAAGGGGAATAATTTTGTCAGTCGGGTCGCGTGCACGGAGCCGGAGGCCTAGAGCACACAAAAGGTCTCTCGGCTGGGCGGCCCAGGCTGGCTGCAGACGACAGCGAGGGCCTGGGCGGGTTCTCCCGGAACCGAGGTTTGGGTTGCTAGGAGGTCTCCCCCCCAATCCCGGCCGATTTTCCGCCCAGTCAGTACAAAACACACACATATACACACACTGCGTCAACACACTTTTTGGCCGCAGATCCCGCGGGGTAAACATTAGTATGTTGGGGGCGCGGGGGGGGGGGGGGCGAGGGGAAATGGAAGATGGCGGCCAGACCGGGGCGGACTGGGCGTCCAGGCCCGGCCCTGACATCTCAGTAGGGTCCGCCAGAGCGGGGAGGGTGCCTCCCCAGCCCCCGAAGCTTGGCAAGGGATCCCCAGAGGTGCCCTACGAATGGCAGGGGTCTCGGAAGGAGTCCGGGCTGCGCCCACCACTGGGCCTGGGATCCGTCCCCCCCCCGCCCCAAGATGGCTCCCGGACGCTGTTTACCCAGCGACTGCGGGGGCACCGGGGCGCGGGCCCAACGGCGAGGGGGGCCGTGCAAGCACCAGGGTACGCACAGGTCGGCAGCGGCGGGCAGCCCCTCGGCGGGGCCCGCTGCACCCCCACGCGCGCTGCGCTCGGAGAGCGGGCGCCGGCAGCTTGTCCTGCGCACCACGCCGCCAGGACCCGGGAGCAGCGGCGCGTCCCCAGGCCCCGCGGCCCCGCCGCGCTCCGGCGATGACTAGCGGGGCCGCGGGCGTGAGTGTGCGCCGAGAGGGGGCTGGGGCTCACAAAGGGCCAGGAGGAGGAGGTTGGGGGAGGAGGGGGGCCTCGCCTGCCCCGAACCGCGCGACCCTAATGAAATGCAGGCTCGGTTCGCCACGCAGACAAGGCACACACTTGGAAAATGCAAACGCCATTGGCAAATGCAAGGCAAACAGGCAGAATTTTTATTAGCAACTAAATGATTTATGGCACACATACCCCGCCATTACAATTACGGCGTCTTGGAGCATCCAAGGGTGAAAACATTAAACATTTATAAAAATAGGCTTTGGGTTTTTTCCCCCAACCCTCAAGTCCTTTGTATTCCCCACATCAACTTTCTCAAGATACATATTTTTTGCTTGAGCTATACGAAAATTAAAAACAAAACAAAACAAAACACAAAAAACAAAACCCACATAAAAAAACCCCATTCCAGATCCAGGGCGGGGTAATGGGGTGGGGTATCAGGGTCTGGGCTCCGAATATTGGAGGGCAACCAGGGGGTGGGGAAACGATGGGGGCTCAGGCGTGGGAGGGCCTTTTAGGAACCCACAAAGGCCTTCGGATAAGGCTGAAGGATGCTCGGCGCCTACCGGGGCTGCGCCCCTACGCACAGCCCCTTCCCCTGCCTCGGCTTCCAGCAGCCCCACGCAGCTCAACTGCATTTATTTCTGCAGTCAACCCCCTCCCCCAAGGCATACAAGACACAATACCTCCTTTCTCTAACCCCCCTCTCCTCTCCGTCTTTGCTCCTGGCCGTCCCGGGGCCGCACCGGGAACCTCCCGCCGCCCCAGCCGCCACTGAGACCTGCGCGCCCTGCTCCGAGCGCGGACACCGCCGCTGTTCCCCTCGGCTCCGGCTATTTTCGTTCCTTTCTTTACTTCTCACTCCTCCCTCCTCCCCCTGCGGAGCTCCAGCTTCCAAAAGAGGGCAGCCTCGAAACCAGCGTAGAGGCTCCTGGAAGGGCAACTTGAAACTGCCCTCAAGAGGCTGAACTTTTTTTTCCTTCAAATTTATACTGGAATTAAATTAGACACCCCCCAGTTCGCCTTCTCCAAGCCTATCCCCCCTCCCCGTTTCCTTCTAAAAGTGGAGAAAAGAAAATAGAACGAACGGGCGCTAACTAGCTCATTTTTACCCTTCCAGAAAAGTTGCTTAAAAATGGATTTAAAAAAAAAAAAGAACCAGCGATGCGAAAACGCTGAGTCCGCAGCGCGGGGCGAAAGAGCGGGCTTCTCTTGTTTTAATTAAAATCTAATCACCGCGGTTGCTTTCCGAGGCAGGATCGGCAAGGATTTCTGCCCCTCCAAGCTTCCATTTGAGGGTACGTAATGCCCAGCCGGGCACGGGTCCCTGCGGAGCTGCAGAGGGTGCGGGGGGCCCCAGGGCGGCCCCTCTGACCGCGTCCGCAGTCCTCGCGCCCGCAGCCAAGTAGGTTGCCGCGGGCAGCTCCCGGAGACTCAACCCAGAAAAGATTTTGCTGAAAGCGCAAAATAAAAGCACAAAGTCTGGGGGATTGGAGCTCCCCTCCCCCTCCGGCCGCCGCGGCCAGCCAAGCACTTTTTGGGCTTGGCTTCTGCTTCCTCTGAGCTCAACAGATTTTTTTTTTTTTTTTCCCGGTCTCGCCCTCCCTGGAGGGGGCGCGGCGGATGGAAGGCGAGAGAGGCCCCCAGCCAAGAGGTTTTTAATATTACACTTTAATAGGTTTCAGAAGGCCCCGTGGAGAAATGCTAATAGGCTGAAATGTCAGAATCGAGAGGGAGTCAGTTCGCGCTCAGCCGATCTAATCCTTTTTTCTGCTCTGATTTTTTTGGGGGAGAGTAAGGGGAGGGAAGCGCCCACGCAAAGAAAGGCTTTGGGGAAGGGCGCGCGGTGCAAAGCGCCGCGGCCCGGGCCGAGCGGGGGGCGCGCCTCGGCCAGCGTTTCTATAGGAACCCCTTTTAGAAGATTAGAGACTCACCCGCTACCCGCCGCTGCGGCCTCTCCAAAATATTAATCAGTAACCGTCTGACACGGCGTTTCAGGGAGGGACCCGCAGGCCGAGGCTAGGAAAACGGCCTTCACGCCTGCCCATCCCACCCAACCGCGCTGCTGGGGGAAAAGGAATGAATCGCTGCTTTGTTTTAAAAGGGGGAGTTAAAAAGGAAAAAAGCAGCCCTTGTCTGTTTTGGCGTCTCCACCGCGCGTTCTGGAAGGCGCGCCCCAGGGGACGTAGGGGGCCAGAGCCTGGGCGCGGGGTGCAGCCCGCCGGGCCCCAGGCCCTTCCCGGCTCGCTCGGCTCGTCACCTCCTCCTGCGAGCAGGAAGCTGACAGGCGGCCCATTAAACCGCGCCTTGCAAAGCCCTGGATTGCGGCGACAACCATCTTCCTCTATTTTGATCACTCAGCCTAGACGCCGGGGGAGGGGGTAGGAAGAGGGAGGAGAGGGAGGAAAGGGGGGGGAGTCCGAGCTGGTGGAGGGGGAGGGCTGCCTAGAAACGGCCGGGAAAAATTCTCACCACCAGTTTTGATCATTCAGCCCCGCCGTGGGGAGCCTGGAAACTGCTGGAGCCCCTTGGTCCGTAATTGGTTTTATAGGAATGGCTGAGGGCCAAGGTGTTTACATGCGCGTGATTGGCGGTGCGCGCGGCCAATAGATGGAGGCCGGGGGCCGGCCTGGGGGGGAGGCGGGCGCCCGGGAACAATGCGTGTTTCTTCGCTGGAGAGTACTCCCCTCCCCCAGCCGCCCCCTCCCCCCTCCCGCTGGCTCTTTTTTTTTTTTTTTTTTTTTTAGATCCAGCGAGAGGAACTTGAAAGGGGGGTTGTGTAATGTACCTTTTCCAATCCCGGGCTGTATATGGAGATTTGGGATTCTTTAAACCGGCGCTACCTGGATTTTATTAAAAAGCGGGGAGCTCGGCGGGAGGAAAGCTGGCTTTTCCGGGGGCTGCGGGAGCCGGGCCGCGGGAGGGCGGAGGAGTTGGCGCGCCGAGCGCTCGGCCCGGGGAGCGGTTTTCTACCAAAAAAAGGAAAGGCGGGCAAAAAGTGTGAGGCGGCTGCGGGTGGCGAAGGGGAGCAGCAGCCGCGGGATGGCGGGCAGCACGGGCGCCTAGCCGCGCCGGGAGCCGGGGCCACCACCGGAGTCGCCGTCACCGGAGCCCGGAGCCGGGAGCCCCGCCGCGCCAGGTACGCCGCCGGGCCGCCCGTCCGTCCCTGGCCGGGCGCGACGGTCTCCAAACTTCTCCAGCTGACCCCCCACCCCGCCTCTCCCTCGGGGTGCGCGGGGGATCCCCGCAGCTCTTCGGCCCCCAAGAGCTGGATCGGGGACCGGCGTCGGCGAGGTGGGGGCACCCTGGGAAGGGTGGGGGCGGGCCACGGTGCCACGGGCGCCCACCTGAGCCCTCAGCCCAGCTCCAGCTCGCCCAGCCGGGCTGAGGGGCGTCGGTTCCCTTCTCGGTTCCCGGCAGGCGGCGGGGGAGCCAGGGACGCCGAGACGTTTTCGATTATAGGCTGTTTTTAATTAAAAGCCGGAATTCAGCCATTTTAACTGCATTTAGGAGGGAGAGAAAAGTAGAAAGAACGCAGCGGAGCCCGTAGATGGCCGAGGCAGCTTCTCTACCAGAGCGAGGGTGTTCCGGGGGCCTTCACCTCGACTTCCCCAAAGTGGGGCGTTGGGGCATGCTCCGAAGCGGTACCTTTTAAAAAAGAAAGCTACACAAAGAACATTAAAAAAAAAATCACGGAAAGCTCATCGCCTCCTTAAGACATGTATCCTCGGATGTGGCGATCTTAGATTTTTCCAAAGTAAACGCGGATCTGGTAACCAGAGCCTGATGGGAATGAGCGAGGGAGGGAGGGAAGGGGGTGTTTGTAACCAAAACCGGGTTAAAATAAGCACCCTTAGCAAAGTTGGGGAGGGAGGCAGGAGAAGGAGGCCGGGGGGGGGGGGTTGCGGCGGAGGGGGTCTGCAGCTTGGGGGGCTGGGCGCCGGTCGCGGGGCGCAGGGCGGGCACCCGGAGCCGGTGGCTTTGGCTTGGATCCGCGGCTCTAGGAGCGCCCGGGCCTCCGGAATCAGGAATCCGAGCTGCTGCGGGCAGACGGAGAGCTAGGGCACGGTTGGCTCCAAGACCCCCTCCCGCCCCCATGGGAATCGGCAAACGACAAATCTTTTAAACAAACAGCTTTAAACTGGAACTACAGGGGGATTTACCCAACGCTGGGGGAGGCGCCCCTTGGTCTGCCCGCGCTGCGAAGGTTTTCTTTGTAGGTTATTTTTGGGTTGGGGGGGTAAGCTAGGGTACGAGCAAGACCCTCGAGCCCCTTGCTTCCCCTCTGACCGCCCCCCTCCCCCCAGATCCCCCGCGCCAGGCCACGTCCTCGGGCAGTAGGATTCCCAGGCCAAGGCGTTGGAAAATGAAACCAAAGCTTGTTTTGAAGGATTCTTTCCAGTCCTTGGGCGAGAATGCCACGTCTCGGGTCCTCAGACTCACTCTGCAACTCACAGTGGCCCGAAGGGGGCGGCGGGAGGAGGCACGGAGTCTCTTAAAAAATAATAAACCGGCTTTGCACCCTCTCTCCCGAAAAACAAAAAACACTAATTGGCGGCTCAGGGCGAGCTTAGGGAAAGCAGCCTCAAAAAAGGCAGGCCGGGGGCCAAGAAGGTTAAATATTAAACTTTCCGGATCAGATAGTGACACAGTGTTTAGGGAGAGATTTCGAACTGCTCGTGGAAAGGTTTCACGGTTTGAAACCCCAGAGCATGTGACGCCCAGGAATCAGTCCCACTTGGGAGGTTTTGTATTTATGCAGCCGGGGCGCGGCTGAGGGGCCTTCCCCAGTTTCGGGAGGACCCGTAAGCCGCCAAGCCAGTCTGGGCTGGGGCGCAGCGTGCCACCGGCCACTTCCCGAGCCGGTCCCCGGGAGCCTGAAGCCGCTGGAGGAAGGAGCATGGACTTTTACTTTTTATGGAAAAGGGGTTACCCGCGATTTCATTTCTGGCCACCCGATCCGCAGTCCCCGGCCTCAAAAGGCAAGACGAGTTTCTGAAACTTTGTTTTTCCCCCCCTCCTTTTTCCTCCCCCCCACCCCGTTTCTTCTGCGGCCGGTCTCCTCTCCCCGCCAAGACGCCGTGTGCGCCGCCTCGCGCAGCTCCGCCTGGCCACCCGGAGGGGCCCCACCGCCGGCCGCCTGTGCGCCCCGGGCCGCGGGCCCGCAGCCGAGCGCAAGCCCCGCTGGCCGCCGCCGCCATGCACGCCGCGGAGCCCCCGCCGCCCGAGGACTCTGGGACTACGCCGAGGCCGAACTTTTAGGTCCCACTGAGCGAGGCCCGCGGGCCGGGTGGGGGGCTGGCTGCGGCACTCCCGCGGAGGATGGATGGCCGAGACTTCGGGCCCCCGCGGTCCGTTCACGGCCCCCCGCCGCCGCTGCTGTCCGGCCTGGCTATGGACAGCCACCGCGTGGGCACCGCTGCGGCCGGACGCCTGCCCGCTTCTGGCTTGCCCGGCCCGCTGCCGCCCGGGAAGTACATGGCCGGCCTCAATCTCCACCCGCACCCGGGTAAGTGCCTGCGCCGTGGCCGCCCCCTCCGGTCTCCGCGGGATCCTGGGGAGGGAGGCCCGGGAAAAACTGCTCGGCCTGTTCCTGGGCGTTCTCGCCAGGGACGCTGCCCCTTCCTTTCCCTCGGCGGGTCCACGGGAGTGCTGGCAGGCTCAGCTCCCCGGGCCCGGGACAGAGGCAGTCCCAAGGACCCGGCGGAAAGGGGTACGCGGCTCGGCTGCTTTCCCCGGTGCGCCGGTGCCCTCCCAGAGCACACGCGTCTGCCGAAATCGGACCACTGGGGGCGATTCCAACCCCGGGGCCCCTGCGGCTCCAGCCTAGGCTGGGGTTTTCAAAATCTGATTGGGAAAAGAATAAGCCAGCCCTACACCCTTTGAGACATCCGTTCCCCGAGCTCGAATCCTTTTCTTGGCAAACACCCTTGCCCGGCGCCCGTGGGCCCCGGTTCCGTTCCTCGCTCCTCCACTCGCACCGCGCGGGGTCTCCGAGCAGCCCTCAGCGGTGGGGCTGTGGGGAGGGCGGAGATCTCGGCCTCTGGCCGGCGGGAGGCCCGCGGGAGGAGGGCGACTGTCCCAGGACTCGCGCCGCAGCAGGAGCGCAGCAGCCCCGGCCCCAGGAACCCTGTGTTCTCCGGCGGGCAGGCGGGCGCGCGGCGCGGCGGAGCGCAGAAACTGGGCCGCCGCCATCCCGGAGCTAGGGGAAGGAAACGGCGTGGGAGCGGATCTGGCGGGCCCCGAGCGGCGGAGGGGAAACCTTGGGTCTGACATGGAACCGCGGGAGGAGGTGGCCGAGAGGGCCCTGAGGCCTGTGCCGTTTCCCGAGAGGGGCCGCTCAGGCTCGCTAGGGACGGCACCCAGGCGGGAGAAGCTTGTCCTGGGCGGGCCTCGGCCGCTGCAGTCGGGCAGGGTGGGAAGGGAGACGAGGGGACCTCCAGACCTGCCGCCGAGGGACACCCGGTCCCTCCTCCCCGGCCGCCTCCAGCTTCTTCACCAGGCGTCCTATGCTTCACTTAAAAAAAAAAAAAAAAAAATCCACCTCTCCCACTCCCGGGTGTAGTCTGAGAGTCTTGCGATTTCCGGGGAGCCGCGGACTCTCCCCTCCGCTTTGGAAGGGACGCCTCTGGCCGCCCTGGCCCTGTCCCACCGATCCTGCCCGCCGGATCGAGGCCCCGCTCGCTCGGTTTTGCTTCTTTGATTTTCCCCTGGAACTTTTCAGGAACCGGAGTCCCGGGGCTCAGCGGGACAAAGAGCCTTTGTGAAGCGCGGGCCAGGGGAGGGGCACACGCGGGGCAGCTAGCGCACACATCCCCGCCCGCGGGGGCGGGAGGACTGGGTCTTGGCCTCGGGTCCCGCACGTGTCCCCCCCCACCCAGGAGCCCCGGCTGGGTTCTGCCCAGGGGGCCGCGACCAGGGTTAAGGTTTTCTCTCAAATGTGTGCTGCAGACGAGGGAGGAATGCCAGAATCCTAGAGGAGGGGACGGGGGCGGCCCTGGGGTACAAAGGGCCACTTGGGCCATCCCCTTTTGCGCGCCCCCAGAGGCCACGGCAATTTTTGTTTACGTGTCTTTTGAGCTCATCCGGTCACTCAGTCCAAGCCAGGCTGGAGAAGAACAGAGTTCTTGGGCCTGGGAGTCAGAGCCTGGGTCTTCCTGGCTGGCTTTCTGCCTTCCCCAAGCCAGAGAGAGGGCGCCCCATCTCTAGTCTGGTTCCTGCCTGACAGAGGCCCAGCACCCTAATGAGCAGCAGTGCAAATAGCCCAGACCAAGGGAGCGGCGGCCTGCCTCCCCGGAGCCAGGGCCCCGCTGAATTTAGCGGCAGGCAGAGCGCCTAACACCCATTAGGTGGATGGGGAGGTTGAGGCTGGAGCGGTGACTAGCAGGCGGGAGGAGGAAGTCCTGGCTGGAGGTGGTTGCAGAGGCCTGTCTTCAGGGCCTCCTGCCTTCGGAGCTGCCTGACTTCGGCGTGCCTGGCCGCTGAGGTCATGCAGGAAGTCGTAGCAGGCCGGCTCTGGGAAGCACTGGCCGGCCTGTGCTCACCTGGGAAGGAAGGGCGGCAGGGGGCTGGCGCTGCCCCTTGCTCCCCCCACCTTGAGTGGCCGCTGGGAGACCCTGGACCCTAGGCCAACGCCCAGAGCCCAGCCCTGTGCTAATCCCATTAGCCCGGAGGTGGAGAGCTGCTTCCCATTCACTGCCTGGGCGGGGTGGATTACGAATTCCTCAACCCAGCACCCCTCCCCCTCTTTCTTTGCTGGGTGCAGGTGCTAAATTTTCTTTTTTGGGCTCTTCTCCTACTTGGCTGTCAGCAACTTAGGTCTGGCCAGAGTTATCAGCCCTATCTTTGTTTGTTTGTTTTTGTTCTGGGAAGCCGGGGGAGGCTGAGCCTTGTGCCCTGGGTCACACAGCAAGGCAGCGAGAGAGGCCGGGTTATCTCTGGACCCCTTCCCAGTCTGCTCGGGCTGGAGAGGGTGGGAGTGCCTGTGAATCCCGCCCTCCTAGGCAGAGGGAGTTGCCCTAGAGCTCCGGGCTGGAGGAGGGCCCTAACTAGGGCTGGGCTGGGACCCCGTCCAGGCAGGTGTTGTCCGGGTTTGTGATGAGCCAGGGTGTCCCAGAGAAGATGCCTTTCTGTATCGTGGGGCTAGGTGGAGGGGTTTGGGCAAGAGGCGGTAGATAAAGAATAAATGAGGTTTGGTTGGCTATTACCTTGCCCATAACCTTGAGTATTATTCTGCCCTGAGCCCTTAAATGTTCTGTTTGGGGTGGGGGGTCAGTGAAATGGACAGGTAAGTGACAAGCACCTGGTAGGCTTGCCTTTCTGCTCTGAGGTTGAGAGGCCTTAACTCAGGTCCTCCTCAGGCTGCAATTAAAGACCTATTAGCAGGATTTTGTACTTGGATGTTTATTCTCCCTGCCCCCACTCCGGGGCCTGGCTGGGGCCTGGAAGATACATGAATGGGGGGTGGAACCCAAGGATCAGCACGGAGAGAGAGGCTGTGCACTTTGGACTGGCCGGTGGACAATAGGGAGGGGGCCACGGGCCTTCTCCCCGTGTACCAGCTCTATCTCTGGAATCCAGCCCGTCGGCCTACTGGGATTGATTTAAAGAGATTAATCAGTGGGACTGGCTGGTGGAGTGATGCGACCCAGAGATAAAGGAGATTTGCTGGGTGCTTCCTCCTCCAGCCCGAGGCGCAGCAGAGGCCTGGGGGAGGCTCTGGACTCTAGAGGGGCCTCCCCTGCCCCCCTCGCGCTCTAAGCCTGCCGGTTCTTTGGCTGTCAATCCAAACGCTTCCTTTGCTGTTCAAATGGTTCAGCAAACCATTTCCAAGTGCCTCCTGCGTGCCGGGCACTGCTCTGGCTCTGGGAATCTGGCAATGACCAGACAAAAATCTTTGCCCTCATTGGAGCTCACATCCTAGGGTGGGGGCCGGGCAGTGAGCACACAGGTCAGCAAAGGAAATCATTTTTTTTTTTTTAAAGATTTTATGTATTTATTTAACAGAGAGAGAGAAACAGGGAGAGAGTGAACATAAGCAGGAGTGGGAGAGGGAGAAGCAGGCCTCCTTCTGAGCAGGGAGCCTGATGCGGGGCTCGATCCCAGGACCCTGGGATCATGACCGGAGCTAAAGGCAGACACTCAATGACTGAGCCACCCAGGCGCCCCAGGAAATCATTTTAAATAGAGATACAGGCTGTGAAGGAAAGAGTATGCCCGTATGTTTGGGCTAGAGTGAGGGGCTCCTAGGAGTGAGGGGCACTAGGAACAGGGTGGTGGTGGGGGAAGGAGTGTCGGGAGCTGGGGGGAGGACAGGAGGAGGACCCTGCTGGTCCCCAAAGGCCAGTATTGAGGTCTTGGAATTTCACACTGAGGAATGAAAAGGCAGTTCAGGGTTTTAAAAGGAGAGAGTGATTCGAAGTGAGAGACGTTTTACGGAGAGGGTCTGGACTCTTAAAAAAAAAGTGTCTGTGGCATACAAGACAAAGGAAGGCCAAGGACTGTTCCTGATTAAAAGGCAGGAAAAAATGTGACAGCAGAATCCCGTGATTGGATCCTGGATCAAGGAAGAAACTGCTCTAAAGAACATCCTGGGGGCCATTGATGAAATTGGAGTATGGGCTGTAGATTAGCTGATAGTATCGAATCAATAGTAGGTTTCATGAAGTTGATAACTGCACCTCGCTTTTGAAAGAGAGTGTCCTTGCTCTTTGGAAGTGAGAACGCTGACATGTTTAGGGACGGGATGCGACGGCCGCCGCGGCTGACTCCAGAGTGGCTCGGTAAGAGGAAAAGCAATATCTGTAATTTACCTGTGTAGGGGAGAGACCGATAAATCACGCACATGGGGTAACATAGACGGTGAGGGAGTTCACAGCAGCTGGACCCGGGGAAGGTCATATGGCGGGTCATCGTGCTGGTTCAAAGTTTTCTCCGAGTTTGAAATTCTTTCAGAATAAGCATTTCACAGAAGTGGTCTGGGTTGCCGGCTGGAGGCTGTCTGGTAGATAGCGGTGAGGAGGCGATTGGGGAGGTGACAGTGACCAGGGAGGGAGGCTGGAGGCAGCCAGGGTTTGGGGCCTCGGGGAGGTTGGGCTGCTAGGACGGATCTGGAGGGGCAGAGGAGGAGGACAAAAGCTGGATTTGGGGGGGGAGTTCTGCTTGCGGGGGAACGCACAGGCACAGATCTGGGGAGAGGGGGGTGATTTGGAGCATTCTTGATTTGGATGTGACTGCGTGGGGGAAGGAGCAAACTTAGCTCCCATAACCCATAGTTCCGGTCACACGGAGCCCTGTCTTCCCCCAGGGCTCCAGCCCCATCCCTGTGAGCACCTCTGTCCTGGACTTCCCAGCCCAGCTTTGGAGGGGGCCTGTGGGAGCTGGCGTGCAGACAGGTCTCGGGCCTCCCCAGGGGGCTGCTGGGATCCCTGGCCAGCGGTCGGTCCGCACGAGTTAGTGAAAGTGAACCAGACACCCTCTCCATGCACCCTTACAATTTGGCACGTTCTGGGCCTTCACGAGCCAGCTGAAGATTCTACCCCACAGTCCCGGGATAAGGAACTGTCTCATCTGGAGGCAGGTTGGCCTAGGGAAGGGCCGAGGTTGGATTGCTGGAGCCTTCCATCTGGCTCCACTCACTTACTGGGTGTGCGATCGTTCTCTAAGCCTTGATTTTCTCATTTGTAAGATGGGGCCATGCGTCGTACTGAATTCCTTCAGCCGTTGTGAAGTTTGAATGAGCAAGTCCCTTCTAGGTCCGCAGCGTAGGCCTGGCCCTCTGCAAAAGTTACAGTAAAAGTGATTGCTGTAATTACTGTTATCGTTAACTGATGACTCAAGTAGTCAGTAATGAAGTTAACTCCTTGTTGTAGTCCGGTCCTCTCCGGGGGCCTCTGGCATGGCGTGTATGGCCCGTGGGCTCCTGGAACTCCCAAGGTCCCAACCTGAACCCGTCAGTTTAACCCCCCCCCCCTTTTTTTTTTGGTGTAACAGATAATACTGTTCAGTGCTTCAATCGCGAGTGTCGAGGACATTGCATATTTACCAAATGAACACACCCGTGTAACTTCCAACCAGCTGAAGGTCAAGATGTTTCCAGCGTCCAAAGAAGGCTCCTCACGTTTCCTCCTAGTGACTACCAGCCCCACTTCCACTATTATTCTTATTTCTGCTACCTTAGATTCATTTTACCTATTTTTGAACTTTCTATAAATGGAATCACACAGCAAGCCCTCTTATTTCTGGTTGCCTCGCTCAACGTTTTGTGTGTGAGATTCATCCATCTTTGGGTGTGTGCGGAAATTGATCTCTTGTTATTGTAGAGTATTATACATAAAAATAGCACCATTTATCCACGCCTCTCGATGGACACTTAGGTTGTTCCCCGTGTTTGCAATGGATAGTGGGGTTATGAACATGTCTTTTAGGTGCGTGTCCGCACACACTTATTATTTGGGAATGGTATCTAGTAGCAGACAGCCTGGTCGCAGGGTGTATGGAGGTTCAGCCTTAACAGTTGTGAATTTCCTAGTGGTTTGCATCATTGTTCATTCTCAGTTGTAGTAATGGGTGCCTCTGTGTCTTTGTCAATTTCTGGAGCTTCTGTTCATTCTGGGGGTTATGTGTTAGCATCTCATTGTGCGTGCCTTTGAAAACTTTTTTCCTCTTTTATTTTTTAAAGTTTTATTGAGGAATAGTCTTCCTACTATGAAGTTCCCCCCTTGAAAGTGTACAGTTCTGCTTTATGCTTAATGTAAACCTTAGAGTAAAAGTTACGCATAATTTTAAGTCGAACGGTGTTACAAGGATTGTGAAGAAAACCAGCCATCCCTTGCTTCCTGTCTTCCTAATCTTGATTCCTTAATTTAAAGGAATTTTTAAAAATTATTTTATTTTATTTTTTTAAGATTTTATTTATTTATTTGACACAGAGAGAGAGAGATCACAAGTAGGCAGAGAGGCAGGGAGAGAGAATGGGGAAGCAGGCTCCCTGCCGAGCAGAGAGCCCGATGTGGGGCTCCATCCCAGGACCCTGAGATCATGTCCTGAGCCGAAAGCAGAGGCTTTAACCCACTGAGCCACCCACGTGCCCCAATTTAAGTCTTTTGGCAATTTCTTGTGGCCTTTTCATCTATCTATATATATATATTTTTAAAGATTTTCTTTATTTATTTCACAGAGAGAGAGATCACAAGTAAGGAGAGAGGCAGGCAGAGAGAGGAGGAAGCAGGCTCCCTGCTGAGCAGAGAGCCCGATGCAGGGCTCGATCCCAGGATCTTGAGATCATGACCTGAGCCAAGGCAGAGACTTTAACCCACTGAGCCACCCAGGCGCCCCTTCATCTATATTTTTGTGTGATAACTTGCTTCTACTGCTGGTTATTTTTCTCATTCGAGTTGTGTGGAAGGTGAAAGTTTAGCATGGGCTGTCCGAACCCGAGTCCGGACTCTCCTGTTTATTGGTGTGAGACCGTGGGCCAGTTTCTTTACTTTTCTGTACCTTGGTTTTCTCATCTATAAAATGAGGGAAAATAATAGTTTCTATTTCATGAGATTGTTGTGAGGATTAAATAGTGAAGAACATGGAAAACATTTAGAACAGTATAATTTAAGAAACACTTAGTAAATATTTATTATTCTTGTTTTATCCCCCCCCCACCATGTTTATTTCCCTATCCTCCCAATACATGTGAAGTACAGTTGTGTTTAAACCAGGTTTATTGGGGCACGTGGGTGGCTCAGCGGGTTAAAGCCTCTCTCTGCCTTCGGCTCAGGTCGTGATCTCAGGGTCCTGGGATTGAGTCCCGCATCGGGCTCTCTGCTCAGCAGGGAGCCTGCTTCCCCTCTCCCTCTGCCTGCCTCTCTGCCTACTTGTGCTCTCTCTCTCTCTTTCTCTCTCTCTGTCAAATAAATAAAATCTTTTTTTTTAAAGATTTTATTTATTTATTTATTTATTAGAGAGAGAGAGACTGAGAATGAGAGGGGAGAAGGTCAGAGGGAGAAGCAGACTTCCCGCAGAGCTGAGAGTCTGATATGGGACTCGATCCCGGGACTCCGGGATCATGACCTGAGCCGAAGGCAGTCGCCCAACCAACTGAGCCACCCAGGCGCCCTCAAATAAATAAAATCTTAAAAAAAAACCCCAAAAACCAGATTTGTTATGATGGCTTTGGCTTTGCAAATATTGTTCACATTTGAGCCAAGTAGTATAATAAAGTTCACTTTTTTATTTCCTGGAGTTATTAATTGCCTTTTAAAAAAAAACATTTCTAGGATTTCCTAGAATCTCTGTCTTCCAGTCTCTTTTTTTTTTCAAGATTTTATTTATTTATTTGACAGACACAGAGAGAGAGATCACAAGTAGGCAGAGAGACAGGCAGAGAGATAGGGGGAGACAGGTTTCCTGTTGAGCAGAGAGCCCGATGTGGGGCTCGATCCCAGGACCCTGAGATCATGACCTGAGCCTAAGGCAGAGGCTTAACCCACTGAGCTACCCAGGCGCCCCTGTCTTCCAGTCTCTTAAAACACTTTTCATATGGTCAAATCTGCATGAGCTGCTTATTTTCTTGGAGATTTCCTTCCTCGAGTTTTCCATCTTCCTGTTCTAGTCTGGTTTGCTTGATGCTTGGGCCTGTTGTCCTTCAGACTCCCTTTACCTTTCTGCTGTGTTAGACCTCCTGTTTCCTGACTCCCTTGCCTTTGTTTTTTTCTGCCTTACTTCCTTGTTTTGGTAGAGCACATCCTACAGTAGCTTTCTGTGAAAGAATCTATGGAAGGCAAGTTTTTTGGAGATCTAGTATTCCTGAGAATGCGTTTAATTCTACCTTCATACTTCGCTGGCATTTCGGAAATAATTTCCCCCTAATATTTTGAAGGAATTGCAACATCACCTTTTAAATTCCAGTCTTACCGGAGTGTGATGCTATTTTGATTCCTGACCTTTGTTTGTGAACCTTTTTTTTTTAAAAATTCTTTTTCCAAATGCTTAAAATGTTTTAGAACTGCTAAAATTCATGTTTCACCTCTTACTGGCCACGTGGTCTTGGACATGCTTTAGTTGAGTTGTTTTTTTTTTTTTTTTTTTTGGTGAAATGAGGAATAGTGCCTGCCTTTTCTATGAAGACTAAATGGGCTCATACACGTAAAGCCCAAAACGTTGTTTGGCACAAAGTAAGCCCGGTAGATAGTAATTCTAATTAATTTCTTCTCATCGCTGCTGTTCTGACATTGAACATGGACGTGCCTTACTCCGGGTTCTTTTGCATTGCTGTGTTGGGTACTCCGTCGGCCAAACTTAATCTGGAAACTGAGGTCTTTCAGGATGACTTCTTTTTTGTAATTTCTTGGAATTAATATTAATTCTATTAGTATTTTGTAATTTCCTTCCCACCACGTTTGCTGGTCTCTCTAGTACTCCTACAGTTAGATATTGGATCTTCTAGACTCATCACCTACTTTCCTTGTACTTTCCTGTTTTCTCTCTTTCTTCTGCTTTCTAGGAGATGTTCTTAACTGTGTCCTAACCTTAATATATATATATATATATATATATATATATATATATATATATATATATATATATATATATTAAAGATTTTATTTATCCATTTAACAGAGAGAGAACACAAGCAGGCAGAGAGGCAGGCAGAGGCAGAGAGAGGAGCAGGCTCTCTGCGGAGCAAGGAGCCCCGATGCGGGACTCGATCCCAAGACGCTAGGATCATGACCTGAGCCAAAGGCAGCTGCTCAACCAACTGAGCCACCCAGGCGTCCCCTTAATATATATTTTTAAAGATTTTATTTATTTATTTGACAGAGAGAGAGAGAGATCACAAGTAGGCAGAGAGGCAGGCAGAGAGAGAGGGGAAAGCAGGCTCCCTGCTGAGCAGAGAGCCCCGTGCAGGGCTTGATCCCAAGACCCTGAGATCATGGCCTGTCGAAGGCAGAGGCTTTAACCCATTGAGCCACCCAGGCACCCCCTAACCTCTTTAATATTTTTAGTTTCTAGGAGCTCCTTATAATCTGGATATTCCTCCTTTCCTTTTTTTATAATTAAAAATTATTTATTTGAGGGAGAGAGAGCGAGAGCATAGAGGGAGAGTGAGAGGGAGAAGCAGACTCCCCGGTAAGCAGAGAGCCTGATGCGGGGGTTGATCCCAGCACCCTAGGACCATGACCTGAACAGAAGGCAGAGGCTTAACCTACCGAGCCACACAGGTACCCCTTCTCCTCTCCTTTTTTTTTTTTTTCAAAGATTTTTATTTATTTGTTTTAGAGAGAGATAAAGAATGTGTGGGTGAGCAGGGGGAGGGGCCGACAGAGAGGGGGAGAGAGCGAGAATGGGGGGGGAGCTCGATCTCGCGACCCTGAGATCATGACCTGAGCCGAAATCCAGAGAGCTCCACTGACTGAGCCACCCATCCTCTCCTTTCCGGTCCTGTCTTGTTTCCTTTTCTCCCCGTTGTGAACCGCGTCGCGTGGCTGTCGTTTCTGTGAGGTTCTGGCATTTAGGAAAGGGTTATCGTGACAGGTCTGTGTGGTCCCCGCTTCTGGGATCCAGCCCACTCTCCTCCCCCTTCCCCCGGGCCCCGGGTGCCTGGGAGGGGTGGTCGCATTCCTGGGTCCCCGCCATTCCCACTCACTGGATTCCTGCCTTTTGGCCCCGGGGTTCTAGAAGGCCCGCCTTAGACCTCGGTGAGGGGGAGGAGAAAATCAGTGGGGAAGTCCTTTGTAATTGCTGGAGTAGTGAGCAGGTCTGGAGCCCTGCGGGCAGGCTGGGGTGGATACATTTGCATATCACTGGCTGGACTGGCTGGGCCGCGGCCTTGACCCCTCTGGGCGGCTTGGGGATTCCTTTATTTAGACTTGAGTACCTACTTTGTGGGCTGGGCTTGTGGTTGGGGCCAGGCAAAGTCCCAGCCTACGGGGGTGGGGGGTGTCCCTGGAAGTGGACTGGAGTTCAAGCCAGATTGGCCTTCTCTGGTGGCAGGGAGCTCGAGGATGCCTGTTGAGATCTGACCCCCTTGGGGGGCGGGGCGGGGTGGGCTCCCAGCAGGACGGGGGAGGGAGGCCTGGCAGGGCGTGGCTACGAGAGGGAGCTGGAGAACAAAGCCGGGTAGCCGGACCCGGAGGGGAGGCGCCGGGCAGGGGAGGCGGGGCGGCCGCAGCAGCCGGTCGCCTCCCCTCCTGGAAAGGCCGGGCTGCAGCTGGTTGATGTGGCCGGGGGCTCCTGCAGCTCCCAGGCCTCTGCGTGGTTGGGGGGATCCTCTGCCACTTAGGACTCGTGGCGGCCCCTGTCACACTGATGGGAGCCTGGGGACACTGGCAGTGGCCCAGCCATAGCATCAAGAACATGCAGAGAAAGCCTTCCGCCCACCAGCCCAGCCTGGAACTCTGTCCCTCAGCCTTGCTTACCCGCGTCCCAGCCTGCAGTCCCAGCTTCTGTCCTTTCCCGCCGCCTTCATTTTGCTTTAGAGGAAAGTAAGGCCCAGAGAGGTTGTGTTATCCCCTCAAGGCCACACAGCTGGGAAGCGAGGGGCTCTAGAAGGGAGGCCTGAGCTGTCCGCTGGAAAACCTGGGATTGAGGAGAGCTAGGTCCTTGGTAGGAATTTCTCTTTCTCTTTCCTTTTTCCTTTCCTGCCTCATTTTCATTTATTTACTTGCTTCAGTTTGTGCAGATTTTGTCAATGTGAGAGTTCATAAAAATTACTCAGAGCGTGATATTTACTGTGTTAGGGTTCAGACTGGCCTCTCCACCCCCCCCCCCCACCTCCGACCTTTCTTCTGTGGATATTTGTTGGGGTTTAAGATACACAGAGAAATGAGCACAGATCATAGATCTACGGCTCTTTTTTTTTTTCACAGCCTCCCTCCTCCCTTTGCCCACATAACCCTGGGTCACTTCCCCCTTCCCTGTCCCCAGGTGACCCCATCGAACCCCCAGAGATTTGAGCTGCCTGTCCACACACTTCATGTGTATTGTATGTGTCTCTCTCACCGTGAGACTTCCGTGGCCCTGGTTTGGGTACTTGTCTGGCTTCTTGCTGGAGGTGTTCCCCGGAGAGGGACGTCCCAATGTGCTTCTCCAGCTGCCGATGGACGTTGGGGGTGTTTTCGGATTTCAGCTGTTACTGGTGGTTAGCCTCTTAGATTCGGACTGGCCCTGCGCACTTCTGCGCCTGCCCGAGGGTGTGTACCCGTGAGGGCAGGTCGGCACGTTCTGCCGTACTATTCTTCAGAGTAGCCAGACTGTTTAGGCCTCCCCCAGACGTGTATTCATATTTAATATTGTCCCTCGTTCCTTGTGGACCTTAGCTCCTCTGGTGGGCATGTAGTGGTTTTAATTCACGTTTCCTCCTCGGTTTGAGAGGCTGAGTATGGGGTGCCGGGGACATAGGACTCGTAATGTCGGGATTGTGGGTTTGAGCTCCACGTTGGGTGTAGGGATTACTAAAAAATAATAAACTAAGAAAACCCCAGAGAGGCTGAGTAGTCATTTTCCTGGCCATTCGGATGTTATTTGCCTGGTGCCCATTTCTACGTTCTGTTGTCTTTTTCTTATTGATTTGCAGGAGTTCTTTATATATTCTGGCTACAAACCCTCCCCTGGTGACGTGATGCACAGATCTATTTCCATGTGGTGGCTCGCCTTTTCTTTCTCTTAATGGTGTCCTGTAATGAATAGACACTTCTCATCTTTTAAAAGATTTTATCTTCAGATGGTAAGACCAGAGCGCTTGGGGTGGAGGGGCAGAGGGAGAGAGAGAGAACCTCAAGCAGGCTCCACCTGAATGCTGAACCCATCGTAGGACCCGATCCCACGACCCTGAGACCGTGACCTGAACTGAAATCAAGAGTCCAACACTTTACCGACGGAGCCACACAGGCGCCCCTAGATATTTCTTGTTTTAATGTAATTCCGTACGGCAGTCTTATCCTTTCAGTTTGTGCTTTTCCTAGGGTTTGCAAGAAACCTTTGTTTGCCCTCCGGATGTGAAGGTATTTTCCACTGTGGTTCTTCTAGAAGCTTCCCTGCTTTGCCTTTCACGTGGATATCCGCGGTCCACCTGGAATGGATGTTCACGTGCGGTGTGAAGTTTGGGGGTTCAGATTTGTGTCTTCTCCCACACGGATGTCCAGGCTGACCAGCAGTGGGTATCGGTGGCACCGTCTTTCCTGGTGGGGCTGTTGGTGGACCGGCCTGTCCCAGATCTGCTCGGGCACCCACGTGCTGATGGCGTGCCAGCATCACTATCGCCCGTGTTACCCATTCGGGTATTGGTAGCAAAGACACCCCCCTGTGCCCCCCCCGCGCTGTTCTTCATCCTCCAGTCAAGGTTGCCTTGGCTCTTTTTGACCTGTTTGTGTGTGTGTGATTGTTTTTTAAGATTTTATTTATTTGAGAGAGCCCGAGACAGCACAAACAAGGGGAGTGGCAGAGGGAGTAGCAGCAGTAGAGGGAGAAGCAGACTCCCTGCCGAGCAGGAGCCCGATGTGAGACTCGATCCCAGGACCCCGGGCACCTGCCCTTCCACTTTCTGTCTCTATGAGTTTGGCTACTCCAGGGACTTTATAGAAGAGGCCTCCGACTTTTGTCTCGGTGTTCGTCTTTCTGTGGCTTATTTCTACTTAGCGTAACGTCCTCAAGAGTCATCGTGTTGGAGCACATGTCAGTGCTCCCTTTCTTTTTATGGCTGAATCCAATGCCGTCGTGTGGATGGGCCAAATTCTGTTTATCCAGCGGATCCCTGGAGACTCCCACTTTTTGGCTCTTGTGACTCTGCCCCTAGGAATATGGGTGTGGACAGACCTCTCCGAGACTCTGGTTTCCATTTGTATGTAATGTTTGGGGACTGCACATGGGCGGACACACACACACACACACACACACACACACACACACAGCTGTCGGGATTTGGATTGGAGTGCACTGAAACTCTCCATCAATTTGGCCGCAGTGAGCATCCTAGTAAGTACATCTGGTGATTTCCTTGGGAGGGACCCCCAGAAGTGGGTCTGTGCCTTTTCCCGGCCTTGAAGAGTTCTGCTGATCTCCGCTCAGCCTCCCTGGGCTGCTTCCCGCCTCGCCCCCGCCCTCCCCACAGCCAAACCCGGAATGTGCTCACTCGATAGATGAAAATGACATCATCCCGTTTTAATACTTCTTTGTAATCCTAACGACACATTTTTCAACGGATTCAGCCATTGACTGTGGTTGGTGATTTGCTTAGGATTCTTACTGAAGGATAAGATTCTATATGGCGAGGGCGTTAACCTCCTCTCTGGCTCAGATGTCACAGAAGTCCCTGCGTCTCGGGATCAGTGGGAGTCTGAAGGTCATTTCATCCGGAGGGTCCTCGCACTATTTTCAGCTGCTGTCATAGAAACGCCCGAGTCACATGTCCGTGCTCTGGGCTGGAATGAGCTCTTTTCTGGGCGATCACCCTGATTTGATCATGCTGATGAGAAGCTTTGATAGCCTTTGGTGACACTGTCAAGGATGCGGCTCTTTTCTCCGAGGCCAAAACCTTTTAAACAGAAAGAGACGGTGTGTGTGTTTCTGCTGTGGTTCGGGGGAGGGGCCATGGGGAGTGAAAATAGGAAAAGAGGGTCTAGCGTCTGGGTGGTGCGGCCCAGGGCCAGAGTGTAGATTTCGGAATCAGAGCTTCAGATCCTCATCTGTGGAAGGGTTCAGAACTCCTCCCACCCCCCTGCCACGGTAGAAGTGGGTGGGGAGACAGAATGAAGGGGGTGGGGAGACAACATAAGCCTTGAAGCCTTTTAGCAAGCCCCCTTCCCTCAGGCCTAGCTGACCATGACCTTGTCCATCCCTCCCAGCCATAAATTCTAATTGAACACCTACTGTGTGCAGTGTAGGGGGCACTTGGGGTGGAGCGAACCCACATTTTAACGCAGGGGTCTGCAAGCTGGCCAGATTGAGTCCATCTCCTATTTTTTTTGTCCCCCGTAAAGAGTTTGTTTGTTTGTTTATTTATTTAGAGTCCTAGTGGGGGGAGGGGCAGAGGGAGCGAGAGAATCTCAAGCTGACACCACGCTGAGGCAGAACCTGATGTGGGGTTCAAGCTCACGACCCTGAGGTCACCACCTGAGCCGAAATCAAGGAGTTAGCCGCTCAGCTGACTGAGCCACCCAGGCGCCCCACCTCCTGTTTTTGTAAATAAAGGGATTTTTTTTTTTTTGTAAATAAAGTTTTATTGGAACAGAGCCCCATAGTTTAAGTGGTGTCTGTGGCTGCTTTCCCTGCAGCAGGCAGAATAGGCCCATGGCGCGTAAATGGTTTATTCTCTGGCCCTTGGAAGAAAAAGCTTGCAGACTCCTGCGCCAGTGGGTGGAGGGCGACAGTAAACAAGGAGCTACAATGAAGGAGGGACTAATGTGTATTCGGTATGATCAATGGTGATAAGCACTGTGGAGAAAAATAATTCAGGAAAGGTGTGGGGGGTGGGGTGGGTTGCAGTCTTAAATAGTGTGGTTAGCAAAATAAATAAAACAACAGGGTTAGGGAGGGCCGAATTCATCAAGTGTTACTTGAGATGTTAGAGAAGGGAGTGAGGGATATACAAATGGGAGTTTACAGACAATCTGCCATATCCGGAGGGAGGAATGGATTCCAGGCTGAGGTGCAAAGGCCCTGGGGTGCAGCCCGCGGGGCTGTGCTGTTCCATGTTCCAGCCCAGCCCATTTGCAGTGATAAAGTACTTCTCGGTTTACTAAACCTTTGTACCCACCCTGATCTCACCAAGTACCCCTCCCTGCTCCCACCAGTGAGGACTTCAGGTGCCCATTATATAGTCAGCTTCTGAGAGGGGTCCCCAGTGACTCCATCTGTTACAGAGGCAGGAGGCCCCCAGCCAGCTGAGGTGCCCTCACTGTTACTCTGGGGGGGGAGGGGGGTCTGCCAGCAGATGGGAATGGCGCAGCCCCTTTACAAAATACATCTGGAAGGGCTTCATTCCCCAGCCCCTAGCACACAGTAACCCTACATAAGCATTGAGGGAGGAAGGGAGGGGGGGAGGGATGGATGGACAGACGGAAAGATGGATCTTGTCTGCATTGGAGTTCTGCCTTCCGGTGGCCTTGGCCGGCCTCAGAGGCTGCAAACCCCTGATGCCCTGCCTGTGTTCCAGGTATCGGTGAGGGGGGGTGGCGATGGCTGAAAGCAGGCTGGCCAACACCCCAAACTCTGGGCTCCCTGCTGTGTTCCTGAGGAGCTTGTCTGCGGCTGGCAGGCAGTGTGTGGGGTGGGAGGGGCTGGGACGTCGGTGGGTCTCAGCTTGGGGGGGCAGGAAGGGGCACAGACGGGACTAAGGTCACTTTGTCCAGCTCCCTGCTGCTCGTGCCCCCAGAGGGACCCTGAACCCCTCCCCCAGGCACTGCCCCATAGCTGGGCCTCCGTGCCTCCTTTTTTGCCCCCCGGCCCCCCAAGGTACCCTTGCCCTCTCCCTGGGGCACTGGGGACCAGAGAGGGAGAAGACCACTTTCTGAGCACCTCCTGGGGGGGCTTCCTTCACTTCCCCTTAGCTCTAGCCAGCCATGGTGGGATTCCCAAGCCGAGGGCTTGGAATGGTGTTGCCTTAGCTACGCGGTCCCCCACACAGCAACCCCTGAGCCTCAGTTTCTCAGTCTGTAAAACAAGGATACCAAGGTTCCCAGCTCCCAGGGCTGTGGGAGGTTGAGCCAGGATGGGTCACCACTGTGGGCATTGGGGCGCCCTGGGCAGGGAGGCTGGTTTACCAGTCTAGCCTGGCCTGGTGGGGACATTGCACTGCTGGCAGCGGACGCCGAGAGCAGAGCTCACCTGTGGCTGCTTTTCCAGTTCAAGGTGGAATTCAGACCATGTGCAATGAGCCATTCAGAAGTGCGTGATGCAGTCGTTGTCAGTGCATTCGTAATGGGCAGTCACCAGCTCTCTGGTTTCTAAATTAAAAATTGACTTTAGGGAGGCACTTGGGTGGCTCAGTGGGTTAAAGACCCTGCCTTTGGCTCAGGTCAGGATCTCAGGGTCCTGGGATTGAGCCCCACATCGGGCTCTCTGCTCGGCCCTGCTTCCCCCTCTCTCTCTGCCTGCCTCTCTGCCTGCTTGTGATCTCTCTATCAAATAAATAAACAAAATCTTTTTTTTTTAAAGATTTTATTTTATTTATTTTAACAGAGAGAGAACACAAGCAGGCAGAGAGGCAGGCAGAGGCAGAGAGAGGAGCAGGCTCCCTGCCCAGCAAGGAGCCCGATGCGGGACTCGATCCCAGGACGCCGGGATCATGACCTGAGCCGAAGGCAGCTGCTTAACCAACTGAGCCACCCAGGCGTCCCATAAACAAAATCTTTAAAAAAAATTGATTTTAGGGGTGCCTGGGTGGCTCAGTCTGTGAAGTGTCCGACTCTTGGTTTCCCGCTCAGGTCGTGGTTCTCGCCGTCGGTGGATCGAGCCCCCGCGTGGGGCTCTGTGCTCAGGGCAGAGTTGGCTTCAGATTCTCCCTCTCCCTTCTGCGCGTTCTCTTTCTCTCAAATGAATAAATGAATAGAAAGTAAAGCTTTAAAAAGCAATAAAAATAACATTTGGTTTTAAAGAAAGACAGCTGGAATCGGGGTAGCAGAAGTGGTCCCTCTCAGACCCTGACCTTGAGCGTTTACTCTGTTTCTCTGAGCCCCAGGGTTTGTTCTGATAAAGAGTAAAAACATTAGCCCAGCATTGCCTGGTGCTTTCCAAAAGCATTTCACGAATCACCTTTTACTCCGTGATCCACTTGGCATAGCCTGGGGACGTCCAGAAGCCTTCCCAAAGTCACAGAGCCAGTGGGCTTTGGAGCCAGGGTCGGTCTTCCTGTTGTCCCTGGGGACCCCTCTGTCACCTCCCTTCCCAGGCTTGTCAGAAGCCCCATCCCTGTCCCCTCTCCGGTTTCTGGCAAGGAGGAGCCTTCGCAGACCGTGGCTAAATGAAGTCTAAATTAATTAAAACCTACTACAGTTAAAGATGTGTTCCCTCGCCAGCCACACTTCAGCGCTCTGCGGCCACAAGTGGCCAGTGGCTACTGTAGGATCCGCGCAGAGAGACAGCGTGCGTCTGCCACTGTTGGTCATGGGCCCGTTACCTGGTCTGTTGTGAATGGCAAGCGGGGCACTCGCGGGAACCGTCCGACAGGTACCCTGGTGGGCTCCGGGGCCCAGCTCTGCTCCCGGCCCAGGGCCCCGTGATTGGAGATTCTTGGCCGGCGAGAAGATTCCAGAAATGACCCGTGGGGCAGCGAAGTGGTTTAAGCACGCGTGACGCCAGGTGCCTCTGATGGTGGCGTGTTTGCTGTTATTGATCACGGTTGATGATGGGGGCGTGGTGGGTCCAGAGCAGGTGGCA
>CM052805.1:30902648-30993540 GCA_028533885.1 Nasua narica
GTTGTAACCAGGTGTCACTGGCGTAGGCTTGAACGTGGTGGCCTGGAGAGCCCCCGGGAGGGGTCTTCGGGGCGAGCCCGGGGCTAATCTGACGTGGGGCTAGAGTGCCCTTTGGACATGGTTGCGAACCCGCGGTCTTTCCGGGGCCCCAGCATCCCGGCCAGCCCCGGGGAAGGGAGTTGGGGTACCGTTGAGCCCCTGTGGCGGGCGGGAGCCGTTGGTGGCATCCGGGCACCAACGCCCCACCAGGCCTTGGGTGCTGCTGGGCGGGTTTCACAAGCCTGGGCAGGGGCAGGCCTGGGCCACCCGGCTTCCGCGCGGCCCGAGGCAGGAAGAGCTGGTGGCTGATGTAAGCCCTTGCGCAAACCTCTGGCTGCCGGCTTCCGGAGCCTTCTACCCGCCTGCCTGCCAAGGAGGAAGCCTGGGGCCTAGCGGGGCCCAGAGGCCCTGCCGCCCGGGCTGGGGCCACATGGGTGTACTGACCGGCCACCATGGCCCTGGGTCCCGAAGGCTTGGCTCTGGAGTCTGGTGAGGGGGCTGGATGCGGCTGGGCTGGAGCGTGGGGGCCCCCCCAGACCCAGGGTGCTGGCGATGGCACACGGGGCCAGGAGTCCTTCTCCTGCCCGCTGCGGTCTCCACTCCAGAGGACCAAGGGGGAAGCCTGGCCCCTTGCAGCCTTGGTTTCCCCGCGTGTACCCCAGAGGGAGTGGGGCGGATATACCAGCGTCCTGGGCCCCCGGGAGGCGGCGAGTGAGCACTGTTTACACAGAGCCTGCATACGGGGCTGCTGGGGACCCAGAGGCTGGACGGGGCTCTGTGAAGCCCTGTGGGCTGGGGCCCCCCCGGAGTCACTCCTCTGGGTCATCGCAGACAGTACTGGCTTCCCGGGACGCGGAGACGGGTTGGCTCCTGCTGGGGTCTTGGTGACCATCCCGGACGCTCAACTCTGGTGCAGGCCTCTGCCTCTCCTCCTGGGGGCGTTTGGGGAGGCTTTGGAACCCCCCCAGACTGCGTGCTGCCGCTGTGTTGTTACTCTTGTTCGGGTCACGCTTCCCTCTTAAGGGAGGCGTTAGTGTGCCCATTTTGCAGACGAGCAGGCTGAGGCCAGGGAAGGAGAGACCCTTGCCCAGGTAGCCTAGGCCTCCCTCTGGCCTGGAGGCCTGCGAGGATCTTCCCCTGAAGGGTGGGGTGTATGGATCTTGAGGGCCAGTGCTCCCTGGGGGGGGGCGCGGCAGTGAGGGGGTGTCCCTCCTGGCGTGGGGTTGGTCAAATGGGGCGTGGCCGGGGCCGGTGCTTTCCACCCAGGCGCGCCCCCCTCATTGTTCTCCCCAGCAGCAGCTAGCCACCGCTGCCCCATCTGAGGGACCTCGGGTGGGAGGCCCGGGGTTCTCCTTGCTGCGCTATTTCCCTCGCTAACCACTGTAGTCCTGGGATGTTTGCTGGGCGTGTGTCCCGGGCCGTGGCTCACTGGCTGGGGGCCAGGCATTCCCCCCCTCCCCCAGCACCAGCTTCCTCGTGCCTTAAATGGGCGTATGGTTCCTCCCGTGCCAGGCTGGCTCAGAGCTCCGTAGGGCTGCTGTGGGGTCCTCACTGGGGGGGGGATCCTCCCTGATCTGGGAGCTCAGAGCGTGAGTGGGGACTTAGACCCTGAGCCCGCCACGTCCCACCCCCTCATGCTGTGGCCTCAGGGGGTCCCTGCCCCCGCTGTGCCTCAGCTTTCATCGGCAAGTTGGGGGGACCGTCCCCTCCTGCCAAGGGTCTGGGGCGGGGCAGAAAGGTTTCCTTGGTGTTCCTGCCAGTGTCAGCTCTGAGAAGTGGGGGAGACATGGGGAACTCGGGGTATTGGGCTGGGCAGTGGGGGCCTGGTGGGTACCTGACAGCCCCCCCTTCTCTCTGCAGGCGAGGCCTTCTTGGGCAGCTTTGTGGCCAGCGGGATGGGGCCCTCAGCCTCGTCCCATGGGAGCCCCGTGCCCCTGCCCTCTGACCTCTCCTTCCGCTCCCCTACCCCCAGCAACCTACCTATGGTGCAGCTGTGGGCTGCTCACGCTCATGAAGGTAAGGAGTGTGCCAGGTGGGCGGGGCTGAGGGCCACTGTCCCTTCCACCTCCGGTCATCTCTCCTGCAGTGGCTGGGGGTGGGGGGCAAGCCCTAGTCATCCAGGCTCCCTGCTGGTTTTCAAACGCTCAGTGCTTCCTCTGGTCCCTGCCACAGGGCCTTTGCACAAGCCAGTTCCCTCTGCTGCAGCCCCTAACTCACCCACTGTTCATCCTTGAGGGCTCAGCGGACCCCCCCTCCCCCTGGCGCACCTCTCATTTGTGAAGACAGATATTTTCTTACCAGAGTGAGCTCTGAGGGCAGGACCCAGTTTGTTCTGCTCACCGCTGTCTCCCTGGGGGCCCTTGATAATCACTGTTGGAGCAATGGGACCAGGACCACAGGGCTCTCCTATGGCAGTTCCTCAGTGGCGCTCTGAAATGTGGGTGTCGGGGAGCCTTGCAAATCCTGGACCTCCCTGGAGCCTCACTTTCCCCTCTGTCAGTGAAGAGCTAGGCCTGGGGGACCCTGAGCTCCTTCCCCGCCTCTGACGGCGGACTTTGGATGCTGGGTCCTAGGAGAACCCGCTGCAGGCCGCGGGCTTTCCTGGGCTTTTCACGGCTCACCGTCTGCCCACGTCGTCCTCTGTGCCAGAGTTTCACCAAGTCCCTATCACCATGGGTACCCCCGCGGGGCAGGGGGTCGTCCTGCCTCCCCAGTCCTGGAATGGTGGGCAGTCCTTTGGGACTAGGGTCCCATTGGAGCCTCTCACTTCAGCCAGCCAGGGCGGGGCCGGGGTGGGGCCTGAAGAGCAGAGAGGCTGCCCGGTGTCTCCGGGCCGCCAGCTTGCGCCTCTGCTCTTCCTGACTCCTTTCTCTCCTGTGTCCCAGACACTAGTCACGGACGAACGGTTACAGACCCGTGCACGCGCTGCACAGCTGAACTCACCGTACCCCCACCCCCGGCTAGCTGTGAGAGGGGGACTGCTAGGGCATTCCCGGATGAGAAAGCACAGGGATCCCGAGCGATGTTTCAGGGGCTGAAAGAGATCATGAGCATCAGGTGGTTTTGGTTATCCGGTGATTGTTGTTAACGCCATTATCAAGGGGCGCTCTGGGAGGAGCATGGGTCCCGTGTGGCCACGGCCAGGCCTTGGATTTCTGGCCTCAGAGGGAGTAGCTGGGGGCACCCGGGACCGGCGTCTCAAGGATCTCGGATGATAGGCCTGTGTGGTCCGGGAGGACCCCCAGCCCAGGCAGAGCCTCAGGACTCTCCCCTAGTGTCCAGTGCCTGCTGGCCCGCCAGTCTGCCTGACTTTCTGGGCCCTGCTGAGCGGCTCTTGGGGCTTCGTTCCCCGTGGGCCCTGGAGGAATCTCCTGTGGCTACCGTCCAGTCTTCTCTGTCCCACGAAGCCCTGATTCTGGGCAGCCCTGGGGGGGGGGAGACTGGGAGGATCCTCCCCAGGAGGCGCTGACCCGACAGCTGCAGATGCTCGGGGGGGCTGATACTCAGATCACGTGAGTGGCCTGCTCGGGGTCACACAGCAGAGAAGAGCCTCATTAAACCGGTAAACGGCTTCACCAGGTCTGCGTTGGGGTGAGGCAAACAGTCCCAGTGATCTCCATTAAAAGTCAGGCTCCTCTATCCTGGGGGACTTCGGCCAGAGGTCCTCCCTGAGCCTCTGTTTTCTCATCTATAAAGTGAGGCTCCTGTCTGCCTCACGGAGTTTTGTTGAAGTTTCCTGAGAGTGACAAAGGCAGAGCCGTTGGCGTCGGCGGTGTTGGGCCTGTGGTTAGAGGTAACACTGTCCTCGTCACCACAGTCCCCTGCCTGGTCGGATCCATTCTGACCCTCTTCTTGGGAGATTTGAGAGCCCGAGCTCCTGGGGGCTGCTTGGGCCTGGAGGGAGGCCTGAAGTGCTAGGGTCTGGGGGCGTGCAAGCCCACCCTGGGGAGCTGGCCCTAAATCTCAGGGCTCCTTGAATGAACCAGGGGGGCTGACAGCTCAAATATTTTATTTTCAAATAAAAGAGGGGGATAGATGGCAGTTCCTCGGGGGAGTGCATGCGGTGGGACAGTTCAGTTTTTCTCTTCTCTCTTCCAGGCTTCTCCCACCTGCCCAGCGGGCTGTACCCGTCCTGCCTCCACCTGAACCACCTGGAGCCCCCCAGCAGCGGGAGCCCCCTCCTCAGCCAGCTGGGCCAGCCCAGCATTTTCGATACCCAGAAAGGTATGATGAGGGGGGCAGGAGAGGGGACTTGGGGGTAACTTCTGAGGGGCTTGTCTGGGGCCCCCACCACTACCCTGTATTCTGCTCTCTGAGACCCCTGCCCCGAAGCAGCCCCACCCCCAGGCTTCTGGTGCCTCTGGTTGTGCTGTGCTCGCCCAACCTTCTGAGGCCCTTAAGACAATACTGGCCTCCGCCCCTTTCACAGGTGCACCTGAGGCTCAGGAAGGTCAGTCAGGGGCCAAGGCGAGATTGTGAACTCAGTACCTTCCATTTCCAGAGTCTGCCCTCCCAAGGCTCGCCGAGCACCGCCGTCCTTAACCTGGGGGTTACCGGGCGCCCCTCGGGGCCCCGCTTCTGGCTGGCTGGGTGCTCGCTCACGCCCACACCCTCTCTTCCCCGCAGACGGCTTCTACCTGCCCGCCCCGGGGGCTCCGGGCGCCCTGCACTCTCACGCGCCCTCCTCCAGGACCCCGGGCGGCCACTCCTCCAGCGCCCCCGCCAAAGGCTCTTCGCGGGAAGGTCCAGCCAAAGAGCGGGCGGGCCGCGGCGGGGAGCCGCCCCCGCTGTTCGGCAAGAAGGACCCGAGGGCCCGCGAGGAGGCTGCGGGGCCGCGCGGCGTGGTGGACCTGACCCAGGAGGCGCGGGCGGAGGGCCGCCAGGACCGCGGGCCCCCGCGCCTCGCCGAGCGCCTGTCGCCCTTCCTGGCCGAACTGGGGCCACCGCGTGGGCCGGGCGCCGCCGCCGAGTGCAAGGGCAAGAACCCGCCGCCGCCACCGCCCGCGCTGAGCCTCTGCAACGGCGCGGGCGACGCGGGACTCCCCGCACTGGTGGCCAAGGAGGCGGCGCGCCAGGACGAGAGCGCGCGGCTGCGGCGCGCAGAGGCCCTGCTGCCCGGGCCGTGCCCCTGCCCCTCGCCGCTCCCGCCGCCGCCCAAGGGCCCACCCGCGCCCCCCACCGCCCCAGCCGGGGCCTTCGCCGCGCCGCAGCCCGCGTCCGCGAGCGTCTACACCATCTTCCCCGCGGCGGCGGCGGCGGCGGCGGCGGCGCGCGAGCCGGGCCGCGAGCACCGCGTGGTGGCGCCCACCTTCGTGCCTTCCGTGGAGGCCTTCGACGAGCGCCCGGGGCCCATCCAGATCGCGTCGCAGGCGCGCGACGCCCGGGCCCGGGAGCGCGAGGCGGGCAGGCCCGGCGTCCTGCAGGCGCCGCCCGGGTCCCCGCGGCCGCCCCCCGAGCGGCCCGAGGCGCTCCGCGAGAAGAACTCGGTCATCCGCTCGCTCAAGCGGCCGCCGCCCGCCGAGGCCCCGCCGGCGCGGGCCGCGCGCGCCTCCCCGGACGCCAGGGCCTACCTCCCCGCCAAGGAGCTGCTCAAGCCCGAGGCCGAGCCGCGGGCCTGCGAGCGCGCCCCCCGCGGCCCCGCCGCCGCCGCCCCCCAGCAGGCCGCCAAGCTCTTCGGCCTGGAGCCAGCGCGGCCGCCCCCGCCCGCCGGCCCTGAGCCCAAGTGGAAGCCTTTCGAGCTGGGCAACTTCGCCACCACGCAGATGGCCGTGCTAGCCGCGCAGCACCACCACGCCAGCCGCGCCGAGGAGGAGGCGGCTGCCTCCAAGAAGGCCTACCTGGACCCCGGGGGCGCGCTGCCCCGCACGGCGGCCGCCTGCGCCAGGCCAGGCGCCGACGTGCACGCCGCGGCCCACGGGCCCGGGGAGGCCTCGGCCATGCAGAGCCTCATCAAGTACAGCGGCAGCTTCACCCGCGAGGCCGTGGCCGTGCGCCCTGGCGGCTGTGGCAAGAAGAGCCCTTTTGGAGGCCTGGGCACCATGAAACCCGAGCCTGCCCCCACCACCGCGGGCGCCCCGCGCGCCCAGGCCCGCCTGCCGCACCCCGGGGGCCCTGCGGCCAGTGGAGGCCGGCAGTTGAAACGGGACCCGGAGAGGCCTGAGAGCGCCAAGGCTTTCGGGCGCGAGGGCTCTGGGGCCCAGGGAGAGGCAGAGGTGCGACACCCGCCCGTGGGCATTGCGGTGGCCGTGGCCCGGCAGAAGGACAGTGGCGGCAGTGGCCGGCTGGGGCCTGGGCTGGCAGACCAGGAGCGCTCCTTGTCGCTGAACAACGTCAAAGGTGGGTGTCGGGTCCCACCTCTCACCTTCTCCATCCTCACCTCCCAAATCCTGTCTGCTTTTGCTTTCCATTTGGTCCTGTCTCAGCCTCCTTGCACCCCCTTCTCCCCGCCCTTCTGCTACCATTTGTCCTTTATCCACTTGTGGGCTGTGGCTGCTGTTTTAAAGTTGATTGCTTTTTCTATTATGCATGTAGAAAAATGTGTAAAATGCAGGAGGAAGAAGGAAAGGGATTATTCTATTTTCCCAACACCCTGAATACTTTCAGATTTTTCCCTGTTGTACCTGCAGGGTTCCTAGACTACACCCAATGCTGGTCCCTGTGTTCTTCGTGCTTATGGTGTGGCTTTTCTCCTTTCCCTGTTGCTAAATCTTTATGTTTTCATGGCCTTCACTATCCCATCTAGAGCACGTGCCGTAGTTCAGCTAACCATTCCTCTCGTGGGCATTTTTTCCCTTTCTTTGATGTTTTTGTGCTTAAAATGTGTTGAATATTTCTGTGCGTTTCACCTTTGTGGTATTTTGAGTCTTTTTTTTTTTTCCAAATCTTATTTACTTATTTGACAGAGAGATCACAAGTAGGCAGAGAGGCAGGCAGAGGGGAGGGGGGAGGCAGGCTTCACGCGGAGCAGAGAGCCTGATGTGTGGCTCGATCCCAGGACCCTGAGATCATGACCTGAACCAAAGGCAGAGGCTTTAACCCACTGAGCCACCTGGCGCCCCATTGAGTTATTTTTTTAAGAATAGGTTCCTAGGAGCAGGCTGGCTTTAAGTCTTCAGGCCTTCGTCCTTGAAGGAGTAGCTGCCTTATTTAGTTCATTGTTTCTTGGACCTAGTGTGGGACCTGGCGCATAGTAGGTGTTTGATGAGTGAGTGACCGAGGGGGATGGATAGAAACTGGGTCCCTGTGTTCTCATGGGTCTTGATTATGTAGTACCTTGGTGCCTAATAAAGGCTTTTTACTGATTTTGGTGGCAAAGAATGGTGCGTTTCTTTTCATTACTGGTGAAGTTCATTCTTTTTCCAGAATTTGGTCCGTTGTGTTTCTTTTTGTCTCTGTTGCTGTTGGAGTGGGGTTTTGGAGGGTTGATATTTGTGGCGTTTTGGTTGGAACTGTGGATTCGGTCTGCCCGTTGTTGAGCCGAGAACCCTTCTTACAGGCTGGGTGGGCACTAGGGCCGCATCCCCCACCGGGGTGGTGTTTAGTGTGTTACCGCGGTGTGTGGTGGGAAGATTGGGGTAAGGGCCCAGGAAGGCTGATTGCCACTGTCCTTGCTCTTGTGACTTCACAACAGTTGGCCTGGATTTCTTCCCTGTGCCTCTGTTGCCAGTGTCCGGCCAGCCTCCCATACTCAGCTGGTGCCCAGCTTAGACTTCACCCACGGCCTGGGCCCATCTCTGGCACCCACATGGCCCCCTTCTTGGCACCCCCCACACTTTACCCCTGGAGGCTGCGTAGGCATTTTGGGTGAATGTCTCTTGGGACCCGTTCCCTTTCTTGGTCTGGCCCACCGGTGCTGAATTCTGGGCTTTGGCCTTGGTCCGTGGCATGTGGCCACCGTCCTGTCCCAGCTGCCTCCTAGACCTGCTTAGCCCTGCACTCCGAGGGGTGCCCGGGAAGGCACAGGGCTGCCCTGGGACTCCCGCCGGCCCTCGCCCCGGCCGTTTGCAGGCACAGCGTGGCTGCTGGGGATCTTCATCCGGCCTAGAGACGCTCCATCGGTGTTTGCGGGATGACTGAGCCCGAGCGAGGGAAGCCCGTCCCCGGACCCAGGGGGCTGGCCCGAGGCACTGCCCCATTCTGAGCTTGAAGGAGTGATGACAGCACTGGGTCAGAGGTGGCCGGCTTGGTGGGGGACAAGCCCTTCTGCTAGGACAGGGGTTTGCATCCGGGGACCCTTCTGGGAGGCGGGAGGTCTTTGGGTCGTTGCTCTGAAGGTATCGTCGTGTGAGATGGCGTTTCACCTGTCGGGGGCTCAGTCCTGCGTGCCTGCCCAGGTCAAGGGACGTGTGTCCATGGGGTTCTGTGAGAGAGAATGGATGTGTGTGT
The DNA here is from genome assembly GCA_028533885.1 of Nasua narica. Classification (NCBI taxonomy): domain Eukaryota; kingdom Metazoa; phylum Chordata; class Mammalia; order Carnivora; family Procyonidae; genus Nasua; species Nasua narica. The sequence continues at coordinate 30,911,073 of CM052805.1, forward strand.
GAGGGAAAACGTGTGTGTGAGAGAAGGCACATGAGAGTGCACGCAGGAATGTGTGTGAGACGGTGTGTGAGTGCCCCTGTGTGTGAGACAGTGACGGCGTGTGTGGCTGTATGTGTGTGTGAGAGAACGCGACAGCTTGACTGTGGGAGACTGTGTGTGACCGAGAGAACGTGTGGCGCTGTCTGTGACAGCGTGTGTGACTGTGACTGCGTGTGAGACAGAGTGTGAGAGTGACTGACAGTGCGTGTGACTGGCAGTGACTGACAGCGGGACACTGTAGTAGGAGTGTGAGAGAATGCGTGTGACGTTATATGTGACTGCATGTGTGTGAGTGTGACCCTGATTGCGTGCGAGAATGTGTGAGAGTGTGTTCGTGTGAAAGTGACAGTGTGTGACTGAGTGACTCAGTGACAGCGTGTGTATGTGTAACAGTGCCTTTGTGTGACAGGGTGTGGCGGGAGGGAGGGCCTGATGGGTTTGGGATGGGACGTTCAGCCGTCGGGCCGGCACTGCCAACCTTTGAAAAGTAGGTTCTTTCCCGTAACGCAGCTCCTATCTGAAGTGGCGGTTTTCCCAGTACTGGCGCCCCTGGGGGAGGGCAGGACTCGGGGGCACCCCGGCCGAGGGGCTGGTCGTCAGTCTGCGTCTCCTGGTCTCTCATCTTCCTGTCTCTTGGATTTTTGGAGAGAGCCTTCTGTTGCTCAGTGGGTGCAGCTCTGGTTTTTGTCTCATCAGCTGTGTGACCTTAAGCAGAAGGCCCTGGCCTCCTGGGCCCTGGCGTCCACACTGACCATGTGGTTGCTGGGCACACAGTAGGTGCTTCATAAACAGGCTCGCCTTGTCTTTGCTCCCGTTCAGCGTGTTGGGGTCTGAGAGCTTGTGACAGTGCCTGCGAGTCCTAGATCTTCTGGAGGAATGCCCCTGGGGGCCCACACGGGCCCGGAGATGGGCTAAGGACAGGCATGACCTACAGCCGTGAGCCCCAGTGACTGGTGGCGCGTGCCCCGACGCCCAGCACAGCCGCTGTCATTCAGGGGGCAGCCCTGGGAGAACCCACTTGTTGGGTGGAACCGGCCCAGGCCCCCAGCAGCCCCGGGCCGGAGGATCTGTTCTTGCAGCTTCCCCCGTGGGGAGAGTGGGCCCTGCGGAGGCGAAGGGACTGGCCCAGGGTCCCTGGGCGGGAAAAGGCAGGCTGAGCATGAACCCTCGGCCCAGACCTGTGGTTCCTACCTCTTGCCTGTTGGCGTTACTCTATGGTGGAGGCATGAGGGGCTTTGGGGGTGCGCCTGCGTCACCCCAGGCAGAGGTGGGGTCGTGCGGGTGTCCGCAGCAGTGATGGTCCTGGGTCCTAGAGAGTGCTCGGTCAGCCTGAGCCGCCAGCAGCCACATCTGCCAGATGGCGGCCTGGAGGGGGTTGCCGTGGGAACCAGGCCTCCATGCCGGCCTCTGCCCAGATTGGCGAGGCTGTGGCCGCGGGGCTCTGGGCCCCGGGCTGCGGCTGCACATGCGCGATGACAGCTGTGCTGCCATTTCCGAGCGCCAGCCCCGTGCAGCTCTGTGCGAGGTGCAGGAGCCTTGGCGGCCGGGAAGACACTCCAATGCCGATCCCAGCCGGGAAAGCCTCATGTCTATCCGTGGTTTGACCTGGGCAGGTTGCTTGGCCTTCCTGTGCCTCAGTTTCCTGACCTAGAGTGCGATGAGGGCTGGAACCCATGTCCTGGGTTGATGGCCCCTGAGTTCGTGCACGGAGAAGATCTAGGGTCCGGCTGGGCACAGAAGGGCTGGGGTGAGGTCTTGTGTCTCTGGGACCTGCCCCACATGCCTGGCTCGTGGAGGAGGAGCGAGTCTCCCGCTAGCCTGGAACTCAGCGTGGGGGAGTGTTGGGCCCTCTGGTTCACTCTTCCTCTGGCTTCCCCTCCCACCTTGAACAAAATCTACACCACCTTCCCTTCCACGGCCTCCAGGACCCTATAGTCTGTACCCACTTCTTCTGTCGTCTCGACCCCGAGCACCTCTCATTATTCTCTCTGGCCACCAGGGTCTCCTTGATGTTCTTTGGGATGCTTCTGCCCCAGGGCCTTTGTAGCTGCATAGCTCCTTCTTTGTGTAGATGTCCGTGGGACTCAACTCCTTCCTTCCGCCCTTTCTTCATTCCCTGCTTGTTTATTGAGCAGCTCCCCCTGTGCCGGGTGTTGTGTAGGGAAAGGGTGCACAGCCAGGAGGGGGACTCCTTGAACCAGAGCAGTGCATAGGCTCATGGAGGAGGCAGATGGCGAACAACCAGCAAGCAGGGTAGTAGTGTGTTGTCACTGCTGGGAGGGAGACAAATACGGGAGCTTCATGGAGGAGAGGTGGTCGTGGAGGGCTTCCTGGAGGAGGTGGCGATTAGGCTAAGCTCTAACGGGAGAGGCTGAGTAGTGTAGGGGAAGGGCGCTCTGGGTAGAGGGAACAGCATGTGCGACCCTGAGTGTGACTGGGGTGCAGCGAGCCGTGATCACGGGGTCATGGTTCTGCGGGGCTGGTCTTCTGTGAGAGGGACAGGCGTGAACAGGGGTTAGAGGTGACAGGTTGGTGTGAAAGCAGGAGGGTAGAGCTGTAGTCCAGCCAAGCCTGGGTAGTGGGGGCATGTCACGTTTCTTCAGAGACCAGCCAGATTCGGCAGGAGCTGTCTGGGGCTCTGACTTGAGTGACCTTGGGGCTGGTGGGTGCTCCGAGATGTGTGGGCCTGCACACAGGCTTGTGGTGGGAGGCGGGGCCTGGGATGGGAAGCCACTGACGCCCTGAGTGGTTGGTGACAGCCACTGCAATCGAGAGGCATCGGGCCAGAGGACAGGGGACTTGGAGCCAGGCTACCCTGTGGGCACTTGTCCCTTTGAGGACTCCAGGAATTAGGGCCACGGCCTGCACCTGAATCCGGGGTGGCCGCAGGAATCGGAGGCCATCTTCTTTGGGAGAAGGAAGCTGGGGCACATCTGCTGATTTCCCAGCCCAGCCACAGGACTCCGGGTGGCTGTCCCCACCTTGGCCCTGCCTGAAGCCAGGGCTCCCCGTCTGGCCCTCACAACCCCGGCGGGGGGTCCCTGAACACGGCTCCTTCCAGTTCTTTATGGAGCAGGCCGGTGGGCTCAGGGTCCGTTTGGATATGGGAATTAGATACGGTTGGGTCTCCCCTCAACCTGGTTATGGCATTGCTCTCCCCCGGAGGGCCTCTCCCCTGCCTGCCACGGGCCGGGAGGGGTTGCAGGGACTTTGAGCTGGCGTACACGACGTCTGTTCAGTGCCTTCGCCGACCGCGGCCTGCCCGAGTGGTTGAGTGGGTGGTCAGGGATGTCCCTGGGTGTCCTCCAGGGGCAGGCTGTGAAACTGTGCGCTCCCTTGCCCGCCCTCGTTCCTGCCTGGCAACTGGATGCTCCCGTTGTGGGCGCCGCTCTGCTAAAGGCTTCCCCGTTGTCCCGGCCCACCTCCGGAACTTCCAGACCGCGCTCCCAGGCGCTCTCGCTGTCCCACTGGCTCTGGGATGCGCCCTCTCCCCAGTGCTAGGCTGCTGGCTGTCCCCCTGTGGACCCGGTCCACGGGCACCTGGGCTTCGGTCGCTGCTGTGCTCTCTCGGGGCTCCTGCCCTTCGTCTTGGGTCTGACGGGCTCCCGCCTTCCCGAAAGGACAGGGAGACGCCCCGGCACCCCGAGCTTCTCCTGGGTGCTCTGTTCTTTGCTAGATCCTGATTTTGGGGGTGCAGAGGGGGAGAAATGAAGGGGCAGCATTCCAGGTGGGGTCTTTGCCCCCGAGGGTGGGGGCTGCTGCTGGAGTAGCGGTATCTGCTGCATGCTGGGGGGGCCTGGGAGTGCCCTCCTCCCTGAGCTCGCCTCCCAGTGCCGCTGGGATGCAGGTGAGAGCGGCCTAGGCCCAGTGGGTTTCTCTTTTGGGAAAGTCGCAGGTGCTTTCTGTGTGGCCTCTGTCGCCTCCTGTGCCCCAGCGTGCCCCGGGTGGCCACATGGGTCTCTAGTTTTGGCTCATGGTGTAGAAAACGCTGAGGAAGAGGGGCTGGGGCAGGAGCAGGGGGAGGTGGACAGAGCAGACCGTGCCCCGAGGGCTCCTGCCCTGCCCCTCCTCCCCCTTTAGTTAACAGGCTGAGTGCCAGGCTCAGCCAGGCTGGACTCGGGGACCTGCCTTCTCTGCTCTGAGGGCCGGGCAGCTCCTGGGAGGTACAGAGGTACCAGCCCAGGCAGGCAGTGCGTGCTTGGCAGGGACGGGGGGCCCCCAGTGGCAGCTCCCACATTTTCCACTCATCTCCGCGTGGATCGTCTTTTCTCTGGCTTTATCTTCCTGTCTTGATTTTGGAAAGATTAGCTGCACATCTGCAACAGCCAGCACCCCGATGGGACCTCAGTGGGGCTCGAGGGTGGCGGCGGGTTCCCTGGGACCTGGGTCTGGTCGTGCTGCTTTTTTGGCTTGGGGCTGCCCCTCTGTCTTATCCACCCCACCCCCAGAACCTGCCTTCCCCGCCCCAAAGTAGCCAAGCCAAGACAGTGAACGCACTTTGGCCTTTTCACGGGATCCGTCTTAACGGCCTCTGGCTGCTGCGCGGGGGCTCCCCGCGTGTACGGACGGGCCCTCTGTGGGCCGAGGGGGGCCTGGCGCAGAGGATGTCTGGCCTGGAGGGGGCATCGCTGGGGCCCCGGGCTGGGGGCTCACCGCCTGCCTGCTCCCCTCAGGGCACAGCCGAGCCGATGGCGACTGCGGGGACGAGAGGACCAGGCACCGGGAGGAGCGACTGCTGGGGGCGCGGCTGGAGCGAGACCAGGAGAAGCTGCTCAGGTGAGGGCTTGGGGGCCGCCCGGGGCCGGGGCGGGTGGCCCACGACCCTGACCCTAGGCCAGATGGCCCCACAGCCCCGCTCCAGAGAGTGCGGGTCCCCCTCCCTGGGGGAGGCCCCGGAGCCCTTCTTTTCTGAGCCAGAGCCGGTTCCTCTTTATGCTGAGTGTCCGCAGGGCGTTCGGGGCGATGCCCCCTCCTCTCCCACGTCCCCCCCGGCCCACGGGGCTGTTGCCAATGCCTGTTTCCCTTTCAGAGAAAGTAAGGAGCTGGCCGACCTGGCCCGCTTGCACCCCACCAGCTGCGCTGCTAACGGCCTGAACCCCAACCTCATGGTGACCGGCGGCTCATCGCTGGCAGGCTCCGGGCGCTGGTCCGCCGACCCCGCGGCCCACCTGGGCGCTCACCCCTGGCTGCCCCGCTCCGGCACCACGTCCATGTGGCTCGCCGGACACCCCTACGGTGAGTGCGCGTGCACGACTTGGCCCGTATCTGGAGCTCGAGGGTAGAGTGGGCCCCATGTGTTCTCGCCTGGAGCCCGGGGCTGGGGGCTGGCGCCGGGGCAGGACTGGGGGCGGAGGGGAGTCGCTTGTGGGGCCCCCTCCCAGAGCCGGCTTCTGTCTTCCTGCGGCCAGGGCCTGGGCCTCACTTCCTCTCCCCACACTTGAGCTCCCTCACGCGTCTGAAGAGGGTGGTCCCCACGACACCCGCCTTGTGGGGGTCCCTCTCCTGAGCCCATTTGGAGCTAGTGCCCAGGGGTGGGTGACTGTGGACATGCTTACAGCCTGTCACCCCTCAGCTTCCTGCCTGGAGGCCCCAGGAGGTGGGGGTCTGGGAGCAGACAGCAAGGGGGTAGGCCTGCACCCCTGGGCCCCGGCTTTGACTCGGTTCTGGGTCCTCCTAGGCTTGGGCCCTCCCCCTCTGCACCAGGGCATGGCGCCTGCCTTCCCGCCTGGCCTGGGGGGCTCCCTGCCGTCGGCCTACCAGTTCGTGAGGGACCCCCAGTCGGGCCAGCTGGTGGTCATTCCCAGCGATCACCTGCCTCACTTTGGTAAGTGGCGGCCTTTGAGTGGGGGCTCACGCGGTAGGAGGCAGACTGGGGCTTTGAGGAGGTTCTGATGTCCGGGGTTTCCCCATGTCATAAAGCCATAGGCATCCTCGTTGTGGTGTTCTCCTACCCAGAACCAAAGCAGGCTTTCCTTCCTGGGGCCTGGACCCTCTCCCTCCCCCGCCCTGGTGCCTCCCAGCTCTCGGGAGTCCGCCCGGTAGACCTTGGGGTGTGTTGGAGGGGAGGGCTTGGAGACCCTGTGTCGGCTCGCTCCCACCGTAAGGGTCCCAGGACATCCCGCCTGGGGCGTGGACGGGACCCTTGTCCCCTGGGCTGGGGAGGTGTGTGCAGAGGGAGGCCCCAGGCCAGCTCTGCCTCGCCTCCGGAGGGGGGGCGGGGGGCGCCGGGCGCCGGGTGCAGTCTCACCGTGCGTCCTGCCCCTAGCGGAGCTGATGGAGCGGGCCGCGGCGCCCCCGCTCTGGGCCGCCCTGTACCCGCCGGGCCGCGGCCCCCTGCACCACGCCCAGCAGCTGCAGCTCTTCTCCCAGCAGCGCCTCCTGCGGCAGCAGGAGCTCCTGTACTTGCAGCAGCAGGCGGCCCAGGCCCTGGAACTGCAGAGGAGTGCCCAGCTCGTGGTGAGTTGGGGGGGTGGCCACGGGGGGCCCCCTGCAGCCCCCCGGGGATGGAGAGGCAGACGGCTCCACAGGCGGCAACTCAGCAGTTAGGAGCTGTGAGGGAGAGAAGAAGGCAGGGGCTCGTGGTCAGGGAGGGCCCCCTGGAGGAGGGAGCGTCTGTCCACAGAGCCGAAGGAGTTGACCACGTACAAGCCCTACGGGCAGAGGGAACAATGTGAGCAAGGCTCAGAGGCGGATGGAGGCTGGCAGGGTGCAGGGAGCAGCAGGGAGACCGAGGCAGGAGAGGCGGCCTGCTGGACTGGGGGAGTTTGCATTGGATGCTGTTTTCTGAGCCCAGCCTGACCTCCTCCTCGAGCCCCCCATGCCGGCTGCTGGCTCCGTGGTCCCGGCTCCCTTCTTAGGCCGGGTCTGGCCTCTGGCCGCACGAGATGGGAGACACAAAGGGTTCCCCACAGGAGTGGACTCCCAAAAGTCCGCAGCCCTCCTGCCTCCTTGCAGGCCTTCCAGGACGTCTGTCCTCTGCTTGGCCTTGTCCCTTTTCTTCAGGCTGCGGCCACTCCAGGGCAGTCCACCGAGGTGGCCCAGGCAGCAGGCAGGGCAGCCGATAGGGCCCGGGGTTTGAACCTCAGCTCTGGCGCACTTGGCTCTGTGCCCTTGGGTAAATGACTTCACGTCTCTGGGCTTAGGTTTTCTCCTCTGGAAAGTGCTAGTAACCCTTCGTTGTCAGGATTGTTCAGTGAGATTTAATCGGGAGAGCGGCTGCTGCCATTTCTTCCCGGTGTGTTTTCTGGGACTGCCCGCCTCCCTGCCCCCCCTCCCCCAGGAGCACTGGCCGTCCTCCCAGAGCCTCAAAAGCCATCAGATGTAGGAAGAGACCCCCCCTCCCCCCACAGGCATTTTGAGACCCAAAGGTGATAAGGCAGGAGCGTAATCAGTAGGTAGTGAGTTCCACGTGAGGGTAGCTATCCTAATGCCATCAAAGTGTGGGGAGCGGGGCGATTCCTTCATCAGAAGCCTCACGCCTCCGCCTTGCCCTCCTTGTCCTGACTGCGAGGCTCCCAGCAGGGCCAGGCTCTGGACTGGAGGCGCCCCCCACCAGCCCCGTCTGGGGTTCCACAAGGAACGCTGTGCTTGTTACACGCGAGTCAGGACGGAATGTCCGTCGAGGGCCGGGAGGGTGGGCAGCCTGCACCCTGGACCCCGCCCGAGGGGCCCCCGGGGACGGGGCAGGTGCCGGGTGATGGCTCCTGCTGTGCTCACCCTGCCTGCCGGCCCCTTCCCCAGCAGGAGCGGCTGAAGGCCCAGGAACATCGGGTGGAGATGGAGGAGAAGGTGAGCAAGCGGACCCTGGAGGCCGCAGGCAAGGCCGGCCTGGCTGCCGCGGGCCCTGGACTGCTGCCTCGGAAGCCCCCTGGCCTGGCCGCCGGCTCCACGGGCACCTACGGCAAGGCCATGAGCCCACCGCCATCTCCCCGCGCTTCCCCTGTGGCTGCCCTGAAGGCCAAGGTCATCCAGAAACTGGAGGATGTGTCCAAGGCGCCCACCTACGCCTACCCCGCCACGCCCAGCTCCCACCCCAGCAGCCCGCCGCCGGCCTCCCCGCCGCCCACTCCTGGCATCACCCGCAAGGAGGAGGCGCCCGAGAACGTCGTGGAGAAGAAGGACTTGGAGTTGGAGAAGGAAGCCCCCAGCCCCTTCCAGGCCTTGTTCTCGGGTAGGAGTGAGGCTCAGACCCCTGGGGGCCGTGTGCTGCCCAGACTGGAGTGGGCCCGGGCTCTGGCAGAGCTGACCCCTGCTGGTCCATGTACCCTCCATGAGGCCGGCCCTCCCTTCCTTCCTCTGCCTGTGGGGGTGCCTGCCGTGCACCGGGCTTGCCCCCCGGGCTGTGGAGTGAACGTGCGCCGGTCAGACTCAGCCCCTCTCGGGCCCCATTTGGGCGCTCAGTTATATTCAAACCCACCTCAGGGCGCCTGGGTGGCTCAGTCTGTTAAGCGTCTGACTTTTGATCTCAGGGTCACGAGTTCAAACCCCACGTTGGGCTCCATGCTGAGCATGGAAACTATTAAAAAAAAAAAACAAAACTATTTCTGAAGGGCTCGTTCTGAGGCTCAGGCAAAGTTAAGAACTGTAAGGCACACTGTGCCTGGCCCACGGGAGCTGCTCAGCGGTCACAGTCATAACAGTAGCACAGGGACTCCCATTCTGAGTGCTCCCCCTTGCTGGGAGCACAGTGCTCTTGTGAGCACAGACCCTGCCCCTGGCCTGGGTCAGTGGGACGGTGGCCAGGTCAGGTGGCCTGAATGGCATCCCTCCTCCCTGGTGGCTAAGAGGGCGAGAGCACGGCTGGGAGGACGTGAGTTCAGATTCTGCCACCAGAGTGCTGTGTGACCTTGGGGCAGGTGGCTGCTCTTCTCTGGGGAGATTTGATGCCATGCCCACGTCCGGCACGGAGCGCGTGCCTGGGCCCCGGGGGCTGCTGCGTGCGCCCGTCTCCCCACTGGTCAGCCCCGGGAGCACTGCGGGGGGCCGCCCGCACGCCTTCCTGCTCTTGGAGGGGACGCTCCGAGGACAGGGGGGTGGACTAGGAAAGTGGGGAGAAGGGCGGGCAGCACTGCATCAGTGTTACTTCTTGAACAACTTGGATGTCCCTCTCTGCTTTAACGGGATGGGACAGGAGCGGGGGACCGGAGATGCCCCGGGCGGGTGAGGACCGTGGGCGGTTTACTGAGCATTTGCTTCTGGGCCGGCCTTGCACCGGTGCTACGGGGTTGGGGGCTGGAGGGAGAAAGCGAGCCGACCATGATTTCTGCCTTTGAGACCTGAAGCCCCTCGGGGACAGGGTGGTGGCTGATGTTTCTCTGTGTGGCCTGGACATGCCGATGTCCCTAGATGCTGCTCTGAAGAGGTCGCGGCCCAGTAGGTTGGCCGGGATGGGAGGGTGGCCACGGGGTCTCCATCTTGGCTGGTGGGTGGGCGTGCATGGGACATGGGGGATGTGAGACGTGACAGGTGAGGGGTCCCTTGCCGACTCTCCGTGTCCTTGGCAGATATCCCGCCCAGGTACCCGTTTCAAACCCTGCCGCCGCACTACGGGAGGCCCTACCCGTTCCTGCTGCAGCCCACAGCGGCCTCCGATGCCGATGGCCGGGCCCCCGACGTCCCGCTTCCGGCCGACGGGCCCGAGCGCCTGGCGCTGCCGCCTGAAGACAAGCCCATCCGTTTGTCCCCCTCCAAGATCCCGGAGCCTCTGCGGGAGGGCCCCGACGAAGAGCCGCTGGCCGAACGGGAGGTGAAGGCCGAGGTGGAGGACATGGATGACGGCCCCGCAGAGCTGCCGTCCTTGGAGTCGCCCCTGACACTGGCCCCTGAGGAAGCCCTGGCAGCCCCAAGCCCTGCGGCTGGCTGTGGAGGTGGTCTGCTGGAGGCCCAGGCGCTGAGCGCCAGCGGGCAGGGGGGCGTGGAGCCCCCCGGGGGCCCGGACTTCGCGGAGGGGGCCGAAGGGCGGGTCGATTCTCCGGGCCGGACAGAACCGTGCACAGCCGCCCCGGACCTGGGGGCGCGACTGACGCCAGAGACGCTGGTCGAGGCCAAGGAGGAGCCCGTGGAGGTGCCCGTCGATATGCCCATGGCAGTGCCCGTGGCGGAGGCGGTGCCCGAGGAGGGCCTAGCGCCGGCGGCCCCGAGTGAGCCCCGGCCTGGCCTGGAGTTGGGAGACTGTGACGTGCCTGCCAGGGAGGGAGAGTGCCGGGGTCTGGAGGCCCGGGAGGCCGCGCCTGTGCCCAGCGGCTCCTGCTTCCTGGAGGAGGAAGGCTCCGACCAGTTTCTCCCTGGCCTGGAGGACCCGCTGGCTGGCATGAACGCCCTGGCGGCAGCTGCAGAACTGCCCCAGGCCAGGCCTCTGCCCTCCCCGGGCCCCGGCGCCCAGGCCCTGGAGAAGCTGGAGGCGGCGCAGAGCCTGGTCCTAGAGCAGAGTTTCTTACATGGCATCACCTTGCTGAGCGAGATCGCCGAGCTGGAGCTGGAGAAGAGGAGCCAGGAGGTGGGAGGTGAGCCACGAGGGCCGTCTTGTTTCTGGGGCATTTTTTTTACATTTTTAATTTTTGGAAGAATTTAAAGATTTCGAAAATCCCCAGGAGATGGCTTATTCATGTCCATTTTTTTGGTTGTTTTAAAGTGGAGGCACAATCCACGTAATGAAGTTGACCATTTCAGTTAGTTACAGCTTAGTAGTGTTCCGAGCGCACTCATGTTTCCGCGCAGCGGGGTCTACAGGTGTCTTAGTGGTGACGTTTCTCCTTGTTCCGTCGGTGCTGGGTTTTGTACTGGCACCATTCTTGGTGTTGCAGGGGACAGGAACTCTCCTTTGAACTGGCTTAGAAAAAGGTGGGGGAAATTGATTGGCTCTTGGAACCTAAGTATGGTGGTAATTAGGTAGTAAGTTTCAGGTAAGGCTGGATCTGGGTGTTTCAAGTCATCAGGAGTTTCTTTCCCTATGTACCCCTTCCCCATCTCTCTCTCTCCAGCTGCTCCACTTTCCTCTCTGTTGGCCTCATTCACGGCAGGCCCACTGCCCTCATGGGGGTCACCAACACTGCCTCGCAGGCCCACAGGCCTGCCCGATTCAGCATACTTGCAAAAGAGGCCACCTCTTTGCTGGTACCTCTGGCAAATGTACTTTGATTCATTTTCATGGGCTCCCTGGGGTTCGTGCTCTCTGCAGAAGCAAATTGTGGCCAGGGAGATGGGAAGGGACAGGCTGATCGTTCACTGCCCCTCATGGGCTCTCCCCTCTGGAGGGGAGGTAGGGGTAGCCCTCAGATGGAAACGGGTACTTTGAGCAGAAGGGCTGGGCTGGGCACAAACCCACTGGTGTTCAACACAGAAACTCAGGGTGTTCCAAGAACTGTACAGAAGGGGCTGTGGGCCAGGCGAGCCTCACCACCCCACGCTCGGCCCAGAACCGGCGCGAAGGAGGGAAGGGCCCAGGCGACAGCTGTCAGGGCGGTAATAATAGAGTGTTGCCAGTGTTTTGGTGCATTTTTTTCTAGAACTTTTTTCTACACACATACACTTCTAAAATTAAGATCGTTTTGTAAACACTGTTCTGTGAGCCGTCCTTTTTGCTTAGCATATTCTCTATGAAGTATTTTTCAGAGCTGTGTGTCTTGAAAAATTTTTTTAGGGACAGTTGAGTTTTCTAGCTCGTGGAGGCCCCAGCCTTCAGTGACCTAATCCTAGATCGTCAGGCACTGCCTTTTGTTTTTGGTTTGCTCTTGTAAGTAATGAGATGATTGTGCCTGAAGAAAAATCTTTGGCGGCGCCTCATTTTCCTGGGGGCATATTCCCAGGGGTGGAATTGCTAGCTCAGAACCCAGGCCACGTTTTCAAGGCCTGTTCGTCGCTGTGGTCCTGTGTGTGTCCCTGCCCCCCACTCCCGGAAGCCTGGACAGGTGCCGCCCACTCCCCTGCAGGGCTCTGTTGTTGGGTTCTTATTGTCGTAAAGTTCATGACTTCTTTTCTTCATTTAAATGGTTTCATACCCAAAAATTATTTTTCGGGAGGAAATGAGAAGCCTCTGGAATCCTACCAGCAGGTGGCGGGTTCTCAGCGGGGGCTGCAGAGGGCCCAGCTGGGAGGGACGGGTTGAGGATAGGCTGCCTGGTTTAGGGACTGCTGCTCACCCTTGCTCCTGTGCACGCCCCTGCCTCATTTTCTGTTTGGGGGTCCTACTTGCCCTCATTTAACTGTGTGCCCGGCACTGTTTCTGGACGAGGCCGTCCGCGTGCGGCCCTTGGCACTGTTGGGTGGAAACGGTGGGAAGGGGACCGGGTGGAGGCGAGAAGGCTGGGGAAGGCCTTCTTGGTAAAGTGACCCGAGGAAGGCTAGGGAGGAACCCTCCTGGGGAAAGCATTCCCGACGGACCGGACGGAACAGCAGGTGCAAAGGCTCTGAGGTGAATGGTGGGTGGGGCACTGTGTGTAGCAAGTTGGAAGAAGAGCGAGGAGGCTGGGAGGAGAGCGGAGTGAAAGGAGGAGAGTCGTAGCCAACAAGGAGGTTGGCCGGTTGGGCAGGGGTGAGTCCCTGGGCACTCCTGGAAGAGGGTTTGGAGTTGCAGTGATAGGATCAGACTTCAGAAGGGTCATTTTGGGAGCTCCGTGGACAACTGATGCTGGGGCAAGGGTGGATGTAGGGAGACCCAGGAGGAGGCTCCAGGCCCTGGCGGAGAGGAGGCGTTGGGACCCGCTGCTGGTTTCTGCCGTGGAGGTGTGGCCCAGGGCCGGATTGGAGGCCCTGGGCTGGTAGGCACACTTGGGAGGTGCAGGTGTGTGCTTTGTGTGCCACAGGTCCTGGTGGCCCTCTTTTCTTTGCAGCAGCTGCTGATGGGTTAAGGAGCATCAGTGCTCTGCAAAAGGCCCCAGATGGTGGCGCTTAGAGCTGCCCCACGGCCCAGGGGTCACGTCCACGCTGGTATGTCCACAAGGCCGGTATATTCGCTAGCTGGGGCTGCCGTCGCAGACACCACAGACTGCGGGACTCAGATAACAAACGTGTGGTCTCCCAGTCCGGGGACCCGCAAGTTCTAGACCAAGGTGCGAGCAGGGCTGGGTCCTGCTGAGGCCTCTGTCCCTGTGTCCTCGCCCGGTTGCCCCTCTGTGCCTGTGTCCAGAGTTCCCTTTCCTACAGGGACACAGTCCTCCTGGATTAGGGCTTCCCTAATAACTTGAACTTGATTTCCTCTTTAGAGGCTCTTCAGATAAGGTCACTTGCTGAGGTCCTGGGGTCAGGACTTTGGCTTGTGGATTTCGGGGAGACACGGCTCATCCCGTAGCAGCTGGCCTAGAGTCATCCGGGCTGTCAGTGGTGAGAGCCCCCAGCAGGACTGGTTTGGAGGGCGAAGGCGGGGACAAAGCTGCACCTCCTCTGTAACGGGGTGGCCCTCTCCTGCCTTACCCAACGGCTAAGACTCTATGGCTTGGAGGACCTTGTGAGCCCCATACCAGCCCTTTGTGAGCTGATGGGGTTCACCGTGTTGCCGCCTCAGCTCCTGAAAGGATGTGGAAGAGCAGAACCCGTGGCTTTTAGTTGGCGGTGACACGCCTGGTTGTCACTGCTTCGGGGAGTACTGCTGACATCTAGTGGGTAAAAGTAGGAGATGCCCCTGCACCGCCTATAGCGCATGCCCAGGACATCCGCGATTGAGGGGGGCAGGGGGTGCCGAGGAGGTGGTGAGCCCAACTTGGATGGCGGCAAGGTCGAGAAGCCCTGAGCCATGCGAGATAGTCACTGATATTGATTTTATGGAACTATACTCATCAGTAGTAAAGAACATCCTTTTTTCCTCGGGGACATGTGAAAACCTAGCACCTCAGGTACATTCACAAAAACCGATCGCATGTTAAATCACCGAGAAAACACCAGTTAAAAAAACCCGAAAACTCCTTTAACTTTAGGAAAGACTGGAGGGGAGGTGGGCTCCCATGAGCCACTGCTGAGATTCTAGCTGGTGCGCCCTTTCTGAAGGGCGGCGGGGATATTTGTTAGAGAGATGCATGTACCTTGGTCATGTAACATAGGGAGCAATTCTAGAACACGTGTCCTGACTCTGTGCCTCTCCACCCACTACCAAAAAAAGTACAATAAAAATGTCATATTGCTAGAGGATTATTTAGATTGACTAAAACTCAGCAGTATAAGAGGATTCTAGGCAGCCGTTGCTAGCTCACGTCAGGTTGCCATTACTGGTATCTTTGAGCTGCAGAAGCATCTGTTTATGAGGCTCAAGCTCATCGCATGTGGTCGATCTTCGTTGTGCGCTGCCGTGAAAAGAGGTGAAGTGTGATTCCGTGTGTGCGTACTGGTGCCACTTCCGTATTTACAGAGGATGCCCACGGACGTCGCATGTGTTTGAATACGGGCGAATGTTTCCAGGGCCTTCTACCAGAAGTCAGCTGTGGCACTTCTGGTGGCAGGGGCAACTCTGTTGGGGAGGGGAAGGTTTTCGTTTCTTCACCCCTTTCTGCCTGGTTTGTGTTTTTTGTGTTCTCATGTTACTTTCACAGTTTATCAACCTTAATTTCGGCTCCTTTTTTTCTGGAAGTGAAAACCATGCCTATTCCTCGTGGAAGATGTAAAGGGCAGATAAGCAGAAAGAGGCACACTCTAGAAAGTACCTCTGCTGGCGCTCGGCCACTCTTGGCGACTTTGTGCTGCAGCAGACGTATGGAATAGGGCCGTGCTGCGCGCCCGACTCTCGCTCGTTCTCCTCACTTAGCACCACACACCATTTCGTGCTTCATGGAAAGGCCGCGGTCCAGTCACACGCTGGGGGCCGCCCTGTGGCCTTGGGCAAGCCCTGAGCTGGTCCTGGGCCTCATTCCCTCCCTGTCTGCGGTTGGGTTGGCTGCCGTGTCCGTGGGTCCTGCCCCCAGGCAGCGCGGCGGGGCAGGCGCGGGAGCGCGGGCTCACCTGCCTCCCGTACGCAGGTACGGAGCGGGGCCTGGCGGTGCGGCCCTCGCTGGAGAGCCTGCTGGCAGCCGGCAGCCACATGCTGAAGGAGGTGCTGGACAGCCCCTTCGTGGACCCGCTCAAGAACCTGCGGCTTCCGCGGGAGCTGAACCCCAACAAGAAGTACAGCTGGATGCAGAAGAAGGAGGAACGGGTGAGGTGCCCTGGGCTGCGTGTGCCGGCCTGTGGCCTGTGGGTCCCCCAGAGATGCCATCTTGCTGGAGACACGGCCGGCTTTGGAGTCAGAAGGGCCTGATCTGAGTCCAGCTTCCGCCACTGACTTGCTGTGCAGTCCTGGGCGAGCTCTTTCCCCGTTCTGGGTGTCAGTTTACTCTGGGATAATGGGCAGCAGCCTGATGGGTCGGGAAGAGCGGGCCTGGCTGTGCCCCTCTCTGCCTGTGGGCCCCGGGCAAGCGCCCCACGTCTCCGAGCCCCCCTCTGTAAGTGATGGGTAACACGATGGGCCACGCTGCTTAAGCAGCTGTCCCGGGCCACTTTGGCCTTGACTCAGCCCTGCCGACTGAGGTTTTGATCCCCATCCTGCGTTCTGCCCACGGCCTTGGCCAGAAAGTGGCAGAGAATGGGGTTCGGGCTGGGGCCTCGTCACCATCAAGCCTCGCCAGTCGTGTCGGTGATGGGAGCCGGTGGGCGGCAGTGTCCTCACCCCGTTCTCCCCGCAGATGTATGCCATGAAGTCCTCCTTGGAAAGCATGGACGCCATGGAGCTGGACTTCCGGATGCGGCTGGCCGAGGTCCAGCGGCGGTACAAGGAGAAGCAGCGAGAGCTGGTGAAGCTGCAGAGACGCCGTGACTCCGAGTGAGTGTGCACCGCAGCCGCATCCCGCGGCCCCGGCCGGCCGGTTGACAGGGCCGCAGCAGGCGGCGCCCTGGTTGGGCTCTCGTAGGCGCTGGCGCTCAGTAGGCTGGTTGTGGTAGGCCGTTAGAGGTGTGTGTGGACCCGAGTGACGTGTGCGTATCGTGTGTCCTCCTCCGCGCCCCCTCCACCCCCCAGGTTCACAGCCAAGCGTGTGATTCTTTTTAAGGGACAGGCGCGAGGAACCCCATAGAAGCTTGGCACGCAGAGGCCCTGGCAGGCCGAGGAAACGGACCCACGCCCTGAGCGCCCTGTCGCCCCCCCGCAAGAGAGGGAAGAGCCGCAACAGTAGCGGAAAGTAAGGCTGGCCCCTCGGTGGGTCGGGAACTGGCACAGAGCTCGGAGGGGAGGAGCACGGGCCCGCAGAGGGCCTGCGTCTGGGCACCGGGGACCTCGAGTCCCTCGGGCTCTGACCCGCCTGGTTTGGTAGCTCTCAGGGAGCACGGCGCACGCTGCCCGGGCCAGGAGGGTGAGCCAGGCGAGTGGCAAATGGACAGGCAGACTCATGCGCCCAGTACTGAGTGGGCAGACGACCCCCGGGAGAGAGGTGTCCGCGCCATCAGCCAAGTGCTCCCCCCACCTTCCTGCCACACCCGCTTCCTCCACAGTTAGGGACGAATTCCCGCCCTTCTCCACGGACCGCCTCCCTGCGAAGGGATCCGCTGAGCTTTCATCCCCGCTGGGACGGGCTCTGACTTGTGCTGTCACTCGGTTCCCTGCGTGACTTGGCTTGTCGCACCCGAGCCTGTGCCCCGGGGCTGGTCCTTCGTGTGTTCCTTGAGTGGTAGCCGAAGCTGCACGTGGCACCTCTGGAGGTTTTCTTGAATGGTGGCGGGCACGAGAGCCCGTCCTCCAGGCCGGGCACGCATAGGAGTGATGCGTGAGACGCTTCCTGGGTGTGGCGGAGTAGCATGAGCTGAATGAGGCCATCAGAGCAACGGGGTTGGAGTGCGCCTCGGCCTGGGACATCGGGGCAGGGCAGACTCTAGGCCGCCTGGTGCTTGGCTTGAGGAACCTCAGGGGCTGCAGGGTGGCTTCTGAAGGCACAGGAGAGGCAGTGTGGGTTGGCCACAGGTCTTGTCAGAAGACCACCCCGAAGGCCCCCACAAATTGCATTTATCCTCCTTGGATGTTCCTGTTGGAGGAGAGGATGGAGACTGGAAGAAATCCCCTACAACCGGCCAGAGGATAGGGAAACGGTTCCTGAAGACAGCAGAGGCTGGGGCCGCCAGCAGGCAGCCCCTGGATCGGGGCACAGCCCCTGGAGGTGGGCACACTCTCGCTTTTGAGTCCCAGCTCCGTCCAGTGTTGTGATCTCCGGCTGGGTGCTAGCTTTTTGGAGCCTCAGTTTCCCTCTGTGTAAAAAAACCAGTATATAGAACATCGTTTTGTGGTTGAAATAGAAAGCACTGGCATGGGGAAAAGCACATAGTAAGCACCAAATAAAAATTAGTTGCTCTTATTACTTGTGAGGGTTTAGCTTAAAGTAGGCAAGAGAAACTTTCAACCTGGGACCGCATTGACTGTCTTAATCCCAGGGGTGCCGGAGACCGGCCAGAGACCCTTAATCCCCCTCCCATTCTGGGAGTTCTTGATATTTTTGATCCCTGTTCTTGGCACGTTTTGATAAGGGGTGTGTGTGTGTGTGTGTGTGTGTGTGTGTGTGTGTGTGTTTGAGTGTATGTGTGAGGAAGCACGAGCGAGAAAGGCCAGCAGAGGTTCCACTGCCTTGGAGAAGCGTTTCTTTTTTCCTGTTAAACTCTCATTCTGCCCCGTGCACAAATAGAATCCCAGCACCATAGCTTCACAGGATCTGTCTCCCCAGATTCGTCACTCTGCCATCACTGTGCTTCGACATCCAGAGCCCACCCTTCAGGGCTGTGAGGGTGGACTCCCCCCCAACCCTTGAGTCTTTCCTGGCCAGGGTGTTGACCAGCCGTGCATCTGGGTTTCAGGTTGAGCAGCAAGCCCCTGTTGACGTCGGAGGAGTACGAGCTTGGAGCAGGCATGAGGAAGAGGCACAAGGGACCTGAGGAGGAACACGATGGCCTCGTTGCAACGGGGAAAGCAAGGGGCAGGAACCAGCCCTGGGATGAGCACGAAGCCTCATCAGACTTCATGAGTCAGGTCAGTAAGCTGCCATCTTAGGGTAGAAGGTCTGGAAGGTATGCCAGAGTTCACATTCGCTCTACAGGTCTGTTGGTCCTAGTCCTGCACAGAAACTATAGAAATGATTGCTTTATTACCTGAGGGACTGTCCTCCAGTCTTCCTTACTGCACTCTGGTGGGGGAGGGGGGGGCTGTGCAGACGAAGGCCCAGAGGCGGTCAGAGACTTACAAAATAGCACAGCCTCAGGTAGAGCGGAGACTGAAAGCCAGCCCCCCCCCCACCCCCGTGTGTGCTCCATGGCCGTCTGCTGAAGCCATGAAGAGGCTGCAAGTTCTTAACCAAGTAATGCAATTATTGTTGTTTAACAGTGTAATTGTCTAATGAGCAGCTTCACCGTTCTGTAGTTCTGAGAAACAAGGGCTTGATGCCATTGTAATTTCCTTGTGAACTCTCCAGGGGTGATGGGGTGAGAGCCAGCTCCTTGATTTTTCTTATTTCTGCAGAGCATTGAAATCATCCACTTAAGGCCTTTGTTTCTAAATACTAATGTACCTTGTCATCCCTCATAAAGCTCCACGGAAGGAGATTCTTTCCGTGATTTGGCCATCAGAGGGAAATACTCACTAAGGGAGACTAGATCCAGGAGGAGGGAACAGAGCCAATCTGTCAGGATCCTTTACTTGCAGATCAGGAGGGATGCTTCTTGCTGTTCAGATGACCCTATCCCAACTTTCTCCCCTGTGTGATATGTTACCTGATTCAAGAAAATAGAGCTAAGAGAACGTCCAAACGAGGGGCATTAGTGGCTTTGAAACTGCACATTTCCCTTTGACAGCAAACAACTATAGCAGACGTGGCAACCAGGAATTTAATCTGTGAGATCTCGAGTTGCTCTTTACTGCTTCGGGCATCCGAGGCACACCCGGGGCTTTCTCTTGGCAGCTCCGGCCCATTCACTCGGGACGGGCCGATTTAGGCTGCCCTGCAGTCTCCGTGGGCTGCTTTAGGTGGTCGAGTTAAATGGATCAGCTGTGCTAGGATCTGAGGCTTCTATCTTGGTTCCATGCCCCCCACCTCCTGGCGCATCAGCAGGGAGGCTTGCTTGAAGGGTTTCCCTAGGAGGCACGAGCGCGTCGGGGAGAGCCAGTGGCAGCGCCAGCGATCGCTGCCCCCACAGTAGCTAACCGCTCTGTGATTAGAGCTTCATGGGCCTCATCTCCGTTCACCTTGGCGACAAGCCCAAGAGGCCCGTTCTTCGGATGGGGAGAACGGAGGCTCGGCAGGGTTGAGCACCCTGCCGGAAGCCACGGAGGCAGGGAGAAGGGACTGTAGCCCAGCTCTGTCAGAGCCAGTGCGCGGACGCCCACTGTCCTCTTTCGACAGCCGTCCTAACCCCTGACTTCCCGACTTCCCTCTACAGCTGAAGGTGAAAAAGAAGAAGATGGCCAGTGACCAGGAGCAGCTGGCCAGCAAGCTGGACAAGGCCCTGTCGCTCACGAAGCAGGACAAGCTCAAGTCGCCCTTCAAGTTCTCAGACAGCTCTGGGGGCAAGGCCAAAGCGAGCGGGGGCTGCGGCAGGTACTTGACGCCCTACGACAGCCTGCTGGGCAAGGACAGGAAGGCGCTGGCCAAAGGCCTCAGCCTGTCCCTCAAAGCCTCCAGAGAAGGTAAACACAAAAGGGCTGCCAAAGCCAGGAAGATGGAGGTGGGCTTCAAGGCCAGAGGCCAGCCCAAGTCGGCCCACTCCCCGTTCGCCTCGGAAGTGAGCAGCTACTCCTACAGTAAGTAGCGCACACTGTGCCGGCTCGGGCCGCTTCCTCTGTCTCCTCAGTCCCTGTCTGTCTGTCTCTGTCTCTCTGGTGGGCGCTCGAAGGTCTCTTCCGCTTCTGTGCGGGCTCCAGGCCGGAAGTGTGGGGTGCGGAAGGCGGAAGTGCCTGTGATTGGCGGGTGGGAGCGGAAGTCCGCCTGCCCTCTTGTAGCGGTCCTCCGCTCCTTTGCGGGTGCGGAGGCCTTTGCGCCACAGAGTCGGCGGCTGCTCAGCCTAGAGCGGCCGGTTACGACCACCGTAGAGAGGAGCCGGCCTCCCCTACCCCCAGGTGGCTCTCGGTCCTCTGACAGTGCGTGCGGAGGAACGGCGTCCGTTCGCAGAGCGCATGCCATGCGGGGTGGTGCCGGACAGCGCGCTGAGGGCGCTGCGGCCGCGTTCGCCTGTTTGTGACAGCCCTCCAAGTGGCTGCGCGCGCTGTACCCGAGGGTGGACCGCCCAGGTCGGGAGCATCAAGCGGGGAAGCTCAACCGCTGCTGGACTGAGGGAGTGCCGCATGGGAGCTCCTTTCCTGGGCACTCGGGAACGCGGCTTTCTTGAGCTGGGGTCCCCAGACTTGGGCCTGGGGTCCACTCTGGTGGCGCGTAGTAGGCGCTCCTGGGTGTGTGTGCGCCTATGCGCAGATGACTGGCTCTTCACGGCTTTCGGTGGCGCGTAGTAGACGCTCCTGGGTGTGTGTGCAGCCTTCAGTGGCCCCAGGACGCTGTAGGGGGCATGTAGTTGGTGCTGTGTGTGCAGATCTGGTCCTCCACGGGCATCTGCTGGTGCGTGGCAAGTGCTCTTGGATGTGTGTGTGTGCACGTGCGGAGGGCTGGCCCTTCACGGCCTTCTGTGGTGCTTAGTAGGTGCTTCTGGGTGTGTGTGTGTGTGTGGAGATGGCTGGCCCTTCACGGCCTTCAGTGGTGTGAAGTAGGTGCTCCTAGGTGTGTGTGTGGCCTCTCGTGGCCCCAGGTCGCTGTACGGCACATAGTAGGTGCTGTGTGTGCAGACGGGTGGTCCTTCACGGGCCTCTGGTGGTGTGTAGTAGGTGTTCCTCGGTGTGTGTGAGTGTAGCCCCTAATGCCCAGAATCCAGGGGCTGGCAGTTGTCCACAGGGTCTGTTGGGCCAGTCCCTCTGCCCTGACTAGGGCGGAGGGGTTTTTCATTGGGACTGCCTGGATGTGGGTATCTGGGCTTTTGATTGGCTGGCTCTGCTTAGTTCATTGGAAATGTGGCTGAATGTCAAGTACAAGAAGGTAGACACCTGTAATGCTATTAAAGTTTGCTTTCTTGAGGAAAGGAAATAAAGTGTTTCAGGACTTGGAGTTAAATTGTCACCGCCTGCCTCATGGGGCTGTTGTGAGCTCTGAGTGAGCTCCTGTTGGTAAAAGCTGGCCATGGCACAAGTTTAAGCTGCCGCTGTTGTCGGGTATTTTTGTGTGTGTGTGTGTGTGTTTTTTGTGTTTTTTTGTTTTTTTAACATTTGTATGTTTGGTTGCTCAGGACTAATGGGTCTCTAGGGCTGACGGAGGGATGAATGTGAGGTAAATAGCTCCTTTGTGCCTTATGTGTTGAGGACATGCTTGATTGCCATAGCCTTTGTGGTCCTCAACTTTGGATGGTATGATCTGAACAGCAGTGCCCGGGCCCATGGCTACCATGAGCTCCTCTCAGAAGCTCATAGCCCTGGAGGAGGAGGGAAGAAGGATTTCCTCTGATCTTTTCATCTGTGCTGGTTTTAGAATGATGGAGGGAGTGGGGAGGATTGCTGCTGCCTTGACTGCTGAAAGAATCCTGTACTGGTACATCGAGAGGCCAGAGATAAGCTCAGTTCAGTTCTTGAGGTCTCTGGAATGCTCTGAGCCAGTGAGTCCCGCGTGCAAATGTTTGCACGCACAAAGCCACACTCAGTCCGCTGATCTATCAGTGTTGGAAACTGCGCTGTCCAGGTGAGAGAAGGAATTAAAGTTGCAGCAGAGAGATCAGATATGTGTGCAACTAGACGCTGGCTATGGTGTGTAGCTGGTCCTGGAAAGAGCTTGTCTTTTTTTTTTTTTCTAAGATTTTTATTTATTTATTTGATAGATCGCAAGTAGGCAGAGAGAGAGGGGGAAGCAGGCTCCCTGCCGAGCGGAGAGCCCGAGGCGGGGCTCCATCCCAGGACCCTGAGATCATGACCTGAGCTGAAGGCAGAGGCTTTAACCCACTCAGCCACCCAGGCGCCCCTCGTCTTTTTTTTTTTTTTTAAGTAGGCTCCATGCCCCATGCAGAGCCCAAGGTGGGGCTTGATCTCACGACCCTGAGATCAAGACCTGAGCTGAGATCAAGGGGTCAGCTGCTTAACCAACTAAGCCACTCAGGCATCCCTTGTTTGTATTTTTCCCGTTGGCTTTTCTGTGAAAAGGACGCGGTCACAAATAGGTCAAGAATGTTCTCTAGCACCCAGATGGCTGGCAGGACATGGGAAGAGAGGAAACTGCTTTATTTTTCAACTTTGGGTTGTGGGAGTTGGGGGACATGCCTGGTGGGAAGCCAACTTGGTTGTCGTCACCCACGGCGTCTCCAGCCTCGGATATGGCCTTGGGAAGGGTGGACAGGGGCCCGACGGGGCTCGCCCATGTCACCCCTACCTAGAGTTTGGGGTCTTGCAGTTGGGGTCCTGCAGTTGGGGTCTTGGTTGGAGTGGAAAGCACTCCCGCACTCGCCGACCGCGCGCGCCCGCGTGGTTTCCCGTGGACTCGGAGATGGCGTGTACTGCCAGAGCTTGTAGCTCTGGTCGTTACTGAGTGGATTTCATCAGATCAAGGGATTACAGTCTTGGGCTATGGAGCCATATTTCCCAGTGAAATCTTGCTTGACAGCCCGGCCCCATTTATAAAATGGATCAAAATGGCTTGAGGAATTTTGGGATGGGGTTGGAAGGGGCCGGAGCTGTGCCTGCTTGATGGTCCCCCCCCCCCGCCAAGCTGGGTGATTCCCTCCCAGGAAAGCTTGGGAACCCCGGCTTTCCTGCCCTATGTAGCAAAGTGGGAGACTTGGGGGAAGCCAGGAGCGGTGTGTGGTAACGAGGCCCTTTGATAGGAAGCTTTGAGTTGGAACGTCACTTGCCAATTTCCTTGGTGTGACTGCTTTCATGGTGGCCATTGCGATGCTGCTGGGTGGGGAGTTGGGAGCACGCGCGTGTGTGACCGCTGCCGTCTGCCTGCGCCGCCCAGCACGCCACCGGCAACTGCTGTTCTGGGGCAGAAGAGCCTTACCCGAGCCCTTCCTTTCTTGCGTCTCGTCCCTCCCCAAAAGGAGCCCGTGGGCTGGGTTCGGTGACCTCCATGGCGCCGGCTGAGGCCTTCCTGAGAGTGGGGCTCCCGCCTCCCCCAGGGCCCAGAAAGGCTGTTCGAGGAGGTGGCTGCGTGGCAGGCCTGGAAAGGACGAGCTCTGTGAGGCTGCGGCTGGGGGGCCGCCCGGGCGAGAGGCGAGAGTTCCAGGCCAGGGAGAAGAGGTCCGGGCGGCCGGATCTGGCTTGTGGCACGGCCAGTCGGCACCCGGACCTCTCTGCCCCCGGGCCTCTCTGCCCCCCGCTCGCCCCGGGGCGCTCTCGGAGCCATTGAGAGTAACGAGGGACACCAGCCCCCCTCTGCGCCCGGCGCTCCATGACTTACTTTATTAAAAACTACTTTGACTGCAGATACGGACTCAGAGGAAGACGAAGAATTCCTGAAGGACGAGTGGTCTGCCCAAGGCCCGTCCAGCTCCAAGCTGACGTCTTCCATCCTGTGTGGCATGGTGGCAAAGAACAAGCCTGCCGGAGGCCCCAAGCTGAGCAAGAGGGGCCTGGCGGCCGCCCGGACTCTGAAACCCAAGCCGGCCGCCGGCAGGAAGCAGCCCTTTTGTTTGCTGCTTCAAGAGGTCGAGGCCCGTTCCTCCTTCAGCGATTCTTCGGAGGACTCATTTGACCAAGGTTACTAGCTCCAAACACAAAGTACTTCCGTGTTTTCTGGCGAGAGAGTGAGTGAGAGAGAGCGCGAGAGAGCGAGCGCGAGCGAGCACGCAGGAGATGGCAGGAGATGGCGGGCAGAGGTGGCCCACCTGGGACGCCTCGGGAAGGGCGGCCGTCTTGGTTCTTGGCAGCGTAGCCTGCTGTATCCGCCCGGGTCCTTCTATTGTTGTTCTTATTTGTACCTGTATCGTTGTGATAACGCCACGGCCTGGCTCTTTTTGAGCTTTTATACGGACTGTTTTTAGTCTTCACCCTCCTCCGCGCTCCCCCTCTGCCCCCCTCCTCGCCTCCTCTGCCCCCTAGACCGCAGGCCTGGGTCGGCTTCTCTCGGGCGTGGCCGGAGGAGGCCTCCCGGAGGGACATTTTGTAAATGGAATTCTGTCGTGTGGGCGTGTGACTTGATGTTTGTACCGCGATTTTGGTAATACCAAGCTTTATTAAACATACCGAGTTCATTTTTAACTAAACCCGTGTGCCTTGTCTCTCTTGCTGTGTCCTTACTAGACCATTAGGTTGCCGCTCCCCTCATTTGTTTCTCCTTCCCCTCCCCCTGCCTCCTCCCCGCCCCACAGGGGCTAGAGCTGGAATATGCTGGAATATGCGGTCTGCCGCTCTTCTCTATTATTCAAATATCCCTGGCAGCTGTTGGCATGCGTTCATTCTTCAGGCTTAAAGTCAGCTGTGCTCACCTCCAGCTTCATCTTTTTTTTTTTTTTTTTTGTCGTTGTCTGTTTGTTTTTTTAGCTGCTTGTTTGTTTTTTTATTTTCTTAAAGCTTTATTTCTACGTGACAGCGGTTTAAAAATATAAACACTTGTTTTCTAACACGCATTTCTGTTTTAAAGGGCATGTAGGCAGTGCAGGGTCAAGACCATTTGCTGCCCCGAGTTTTGTGTGAGATTTGAAAGCGTCGGCTTCTTTGCCACGTTGAGGGGCGGGGGCCCAGGCTTCGGAGAGAGAGAGCACTGGCCTCAGCCCGTAGGCCTGGTCGGCTGCCAGCCCCGCCACCCTGGGCCCTCATCCGCCTCACCTGTGGAGACAGTGGGGTTCAGTGACCCCTGGCTCTGACCTCTCCGGGTTAGAAGTGTCCCAGGGTCAGGTGCGCGAGCCAGGGGATCCTTAAGTGTTTCCTCACCCTGGTTTAGGGTTTGCTTCAGGGTGGACCCCCCCCCTCCCCGTCAGGGATTCCCAGACCCTAGACCTCGTACCCCCTGAGGGAGGCCCCGGGCGAGCAGAGGCTCACCTGGACGGGGCCTGGCCCGGGCTCTGGGACCGGAGGCTACCCTGACTCCGGCCGGGCTCCCGTTCCTGGTCTGCCTTCTCCCTGCCCACACCTCCCATCCTGACTCGCCCAGGTCCATATTGGGTGACCAGGAAATGGCACAGTAGGGAGCCAGGTGCCCTTGGGACCCACATTCTCTTGGGCTGCTGCCACGCCTGAGCGAATGGAGTTCGGGCCAAGGAAGGGGGGAAGTCGCTAACTTACCAGTCAGCCTCCTTTGCCCCTAGTGCTAGCCTCTGTGGACCCAGTCAGGCTGGTTCACCATTCTCTTCCCTCCCTCCTTGACCCCTTCCTAACCCCCCTTGGTTCCTCCCCTTTAAAGCCAGAGTTCCTTCCAGCTTCTGTGAGTTTCAGCTCGGACCCCGTAAAGAACTAGGCAACCCCTTCAGAAGACTTAGCACAGGGCCATTTGCCCAGAGTGGGCAGAGGGAGCCAGAGGCCCTCAGAGCAGGCCAGATGCAGCCGTGGAGAGAGCCCAGATAGGTGGCAGCAAGGGGCCCTGCTACACGCACACCTGCACACACGCTGGTCAGGTTCTGACAGGGATATTTGGGTAATAGGGTCTTCCTGACATCCGGTACTAAAACACCTGACTGCTTGGCTTTCTAGTGCCTGCTCTCTCCCCCCAGCAGCTTGACCATACCCTCACCCTTGATCCCTACCCATGATGCTTTGAATGTCTGTTTTGGTCTCTTGCATTCGCTCTCACGCTGCACTCTGGACGCAAAGCGAAGGCTGGGAGTAGGGCAGACGGCGCAGCGGGTCACTGAGCTTGGGTCCGAGCCTGGCTCGTTGCTCCGTAGGTAGGCAAAATCCTTTTCTTTGTGTCCCCTCTGCACCTCCCCTCCTCGGGGTTTGCCCCCATCGGCTATGGCAGCAGCGGATTGCTTTGGCATTTATCGATCGGGTTTTGGAAAACCAAACCAAGTTACGACAACCCCACATACTGAGCCAAGAGTTTTTCGGTTTTGGTTTTTTATAAGAAAAAGTTTTTCTGTATTTCCTTGGGCTTCTCTGTTGGGACTTTTCCTCCCTCTGCCCTTGGCGGGCACTGTTGCCTCAGGTGTGGACAGCTCCAGAAAGGGTTCCTTGGTCCTGAGACCCTCCTGGCCCGCAGACCCCAGCGTGAGCAGGCCAGCCACCGTGGGAAGCAGCCAGTGGGGGCTTTGCAGGCTCATAGCAGCCGGAGGCGGGGAGGTTCTCCAGAGACCAATCTCGCTCTGTGGGAAGTGAACCCTGGTTCTGGCTTTTTCCTTCCCAGCACCTTTTCCATATGGAGGTGCTGGGATTGGGCTGCTGCTGGCCGACTGGTACCCGATGTAGACATCCCGGGCAACCAGAAACCCAGAGCCAGCCCTCCCCCGCTGGACGTTGCTGGTCCATCCAGGGGAATCCTGGATGGGAGAGAGTTCTGGAGTCTCCACACCTGAGCAGCCAGGGAAGGTGTTCTCTAGAAGGGAGAACTGGCCACACGTCTGACTCTGTGCCTTCACCCCAGCCAGCCCCCCCCACCCGCCCCCCTGCTCAAATTGGCTGACCCCAGGGAGGCCTGATGTGGGGGACCCAGGCGCTGCCGAAAGTCTGCCTACACTTAGCCTGCTTTGCCGCTGTGGCCCACTGGGGCGGAGACAACCATGTGACGTCCGCAGTGTGGATGGATCGCAAGTGTGCACTGCCTGCTTGCCGCCTGCCTGCCCCGCTGGCCTCCATCCTGCTTCATCCATTGCTCTGGGAGCCGGGCCTCCTCTCCCTCCTCCCTCCCTCCTCTCCCTCCTCCCTCCCTCCTCTCCCTTCTCCCCTTCCTCCTCCTCCCCTTCCTCCTCTTCTTAACAACCCTCTGTCTCTGCCTCCTTCCTTTCTCAACTCCCTGCAGGGATTCCTGAAGCTCACTTCCACCTCCCTCTCCAAGGGGTCACTCAGCAGACCCAGTCTCCCTCGGAAAGATGGGTAGACAGAACCCCTGCCCCCCTTTGGCGCAGCCAGGGCCACCACTGGGAGAATGTGGAGTTGGCCGGCTGCGTCTGGCCCTCTCCATTCCCTGAGCCCAGGCACTCCCTGCGCAAGATAGAGTGTAGGGGGGACGCGGGACACCTGTTCCCTCTAACTGCTGCAGTGTCGCCTCCGGCCTTGTCTGGCCCTGCCCTGGCTTAGTGGCTCCCAGAGTCACCTTCACGCTCCCAGCACCCTGGGCAGAGTGAGCCGGTGTCCCCGGGGCAGTTAGCCCCTGATGCTCTCGCCTGCCCATCCTCGAGCTGTTAGGCTGTCTCCCTGGGAAGGTCAGAAGCAAGCCTGTTACCTCCCTGCAGTCTCGCTTCTTGGTGGAGAGCTTGGTTCACGTGCGGGGAGCACCCCCTTCCGGGAGATGCTGGGTGACCAGCCAGCCAGGCAGCCCTGGGTTTGAGTTGTGTCTGAGCACTTGGCCCCGCCAAGCCTCAGCCCCCTGGCGCAGAGTGGGCTGACCTGTGCCCTCCCTTCCTGGTCCCTGTGGGTCCGGAAGCATAGCCAGCTTGTGGCTCCCTCGGCTGTGGGGTGGCGGTTTCTTTTTGTAGAACAGGCTGCCCCTGTGTCTGTTTGCTCCTTGTTCAGCCTGCAGAGTACTTTCCCCTAACTGGGAGGGTGGGCTGGATGGGCCAGCCCATGTCACAGATGAGCAAATGCCCGCAGAAAGTGCTCACAGAGGGCCAGGATTTGCCCCAGGCTCCCCGGCTCAGGGGAGTTGCTGGGAGTCAACTTTGGACCCCAGAACCTCCTCGAGAAGCGATCAGACTCCACCTTCTCCTTTCACTAGCCTCAGACACCCCCAGGCCCCTGAGTCCCTGGGACCCTCTCCCACCCCCCTCTTTGCCCCTCCCTGGCCTCCTCTTTCCTTTTCTCCTGCCTCCTTTCTCAGCCTTCATGTTGTACGTCGGGGCGTGTGTGTGCGTGTGTGCGTGAGATGGTGGAGAGAGCTGTCTCCAGTCCTTGTCCGTGCGTCTGTCCCCCTCCCCATGGCACAGGTGCATGTTGGTGTTCCCCTTACAGAGACCCTCTGGTTCCCAAAGCCGCTGCCCACCTCTGGGCGGTCCGGGATGCCCGCATCTTGGGCTTGCTTTGATGGGAGCACTGGGCCTTCGGGGTGGGGGGTTGATGGGCTGGTATTGGATCCACCCCCGGCCGAAGAGGAGTGAGGCACTAGGCTGGAGCCGTGGCACCCCTCACTGGCGCTCCGGCCGAGGAGGGGCGGTGGGGGGCGGTGCCTGCCGAGGCCAAGGCTCTGACTCGTCCCCTGTTTTCTGCACCAGATGAGAGCTCCGAGGAGGAGGACGAGGAGGATGAGCTGGAGGAGGAGGAGGACGAGGCCGCCGGCGGCTATAGGCTGGGGGCCCGGGAGCGGGCCCTGTCGCCGGGCCTGGAGGAGAGTGGGCTGGGCCTGCTGGCTCGCTTTGCAGCCAGCGCCCTCCCCAGCCCCACAGTGGGGCCGTCCCTCTCAGTGGTGCAGCTGGAGGCCAAGCAGAAGGCCCGGAAGAAGGAAGAGCGGCAGAACCTGATGGGTGAGTACCTTCCGGCAGGTGGCATGCAGGGACACCACTGTCCCGTCCTGCAGGCCGGAAACGGGCTCGGAGGAGGGTAGGGGCAGAGCTGGGGGCCGGTGGAGCCCTGCCTCGTGGGCCAGCCCCATGTGAGCAGAGTGGTACTGGCGACGTGGGCCTGACTTGCCCCGGGAGGGGGTTCCAGGGCTCCGCAGGCTGGTGGGGATGCTGTCGGTGCTCCTGACTCCATCCCCGTCATAGCCCGACTCCCCCCACTTCAGGCGCCTGCTGGTAGGTAGCTCCGAGAAGCAGGGAGGCCTCAGATCTGCACCCTGGGGGCCTGTAGAAGCCCAAGGGAGGCCGCTCCAGGTGGGTGATGCCCAGGCTGAACCAAGAGAGAGGGGGGAACCGGCTAAGCATACATAGAACTAGAGGTACAGGCTCTCTAAGGCTGGGCATTCGAGGTGGTTCACTTAGTGAGATGGGCATGAGGCCTGGGGTTGGGGCCTGGAAAAGGTCCTCACTGGGGGTTGGACGCATGCTGTGTGACTGGTAGTCGGGCTTACCGTCCCGCTTTCCTGATGGGCAGACGGAGACTGCCGGCCCTAAGGCTCGGGGAGGAGGCTAGCCTTGTCCAGGCCCCACTCCCTCTCTCTCTATATCTCTAGTCATATGCCTGCCTTCTTGAAACAAACAAGGGAGCCCCATTCTCACCAGGCCATGTGTCCCCTCCCGGACCTGCCCCTGCTCCACCTGGGGTGCTGGGGACTGAGATGGTCCCACGTGTGTTTAGGCTGTGTGTTCACCTGACCTCCACTGGGTCAAGTCCTCAGCCTGGCCTTCCTGCCCTTATCTGAACCTCCGGGGTCCATGCGAGGCCCTCTGGCGGGGGCTGGGCACAGGGAGAATGGGACAGGGCGAATGCACACTGGGATGCTACCCTGCTCTAACCCCCGGGTCTCCCCCAGCTGCCCCTGGCTTCAGGCCCTGCAGGCTACATTCCTGTGCCCTGTACCACCTCATGGAACCCCATCTCTGGGGCAGCCTCACAGTCTCCAGGCCCTGACCTTGCCTCCTTCCTCTTCCTTCTCCCTCCCTTTCACCCCACCGTGTCCTGCCGTTATTCCCTGGGGGCTTCGGCCGGCTTTCCTGGGCAGTGGCACTGGCCTCCCTCCCGGCTCATTCCTCTTGGGTATTTTTTATACGGAAACAGCTGGAGGTCTCTTAACGCTCAGACTTGATCGGGCCACTTCTCTGCTGAGAACCTCTGACTGATTCCCCGACGCCCTGTGGTCACGTGCCACCTGTGTGACCCCCTCACCGTCGGGCTTGTGGTTACCCAGACAGCATCATCCTGTCCACAGCCCCTGTCCTCATCCCTAAATGCACCAGTCGTCTAAGAACTCGCAGTCTTCTGCATTTTATCCAGGTTCTCAACTGTATTGGCAGAGAGTTCCCCGTTTTATACTTTTAACTCTGAGGGGTCTGTAGTGATGTTTCCTTTTTCATTGCTGATACAAATAATTTGTTTCTGCTTTGTTTCTTGATCAGTATGGGTATGGTTACCAGTTACCAGTATGGGTTACCAGTTTTATTGATTTCTGCTCTTTATTATTTCCTTCCTTCTCTTTGGGTATAATTGTCTATCATTTCCTATCAACTTGGGACATTCTTTTCTTGTAGAGACCTTAAAAGTTCTCTCTGAACCTTGCTTTAGCTGCATCTCATACATTGTTGTCCTGTTTTCATTATTACTCTGAGTTCAACACGTTTCTTAATTTACCTTGTGATTTCTGCTTTTCATCCAATGATTATTTAGAAGTATTACTTTCCAAATCTTGGTGGAATGGATTACCGGGTTATTTTATTACTGATTTCTAATGTCATTCCATCTTGGTCATAGAAAGTACTCTGCATGATTTCAGTCTTCTAAAACTTTAAAAATTTGAGGGTGTATGGTATTTCATAGTGAACGTACCATGTGCACTTAAAGAATGCATATTCTGATGTCATTAGATATAGTGTTCTGTAAATCATTCAGTTCTATCAGGCAAGGCAGTGTGATTAGAAGTGTTAAGATCTTGTGAGTCTTTGCCAGTTTTTGTCTAATTTTATCAGTTGCTTACAGATCAGTATAAAACCTCCACCTGTGATTGCAGGATTGTCTTTCTCTTTATACTTTAATTCTTTGTGCATTTGAAGCTCTGTTTTAGGTACATATATATATTTATGATTTCCTGTTTTCCTGTTAAGTTGGTCCTTTTATCATTACCAAGTGTTCTGTTCTATCTCTTAATACATTTTGTTTCGAAATCCCTTTTTTCTGGTAGTAAACAGTCACTCTACCTTTCTTAGGCTTCCTATTTGCATGGCATATCTTTTCCTGGTCATTAACTGTCATCTTACCTTCGTCTTCATATTTAAGGTGAGTCTCTTGTAGACAGTTTATAGTAGAGTCCTTTTTAATCTGTTTTGTAATCTCTGTCATTTCATTGGAGTGTTTAATCTCTTAATATTTAATGTAATGGTCGACACTTGATTCCACCCTTTTCTAGAAATAACAGCTTTATTGAAGTATAATTCACATAACATAAAAAATTCACCCTTTGAAGTGTACAATTTGATGGCTTTTATTGTGTTCACAGAGGTGTGCAACCATTATCACTACCTAATTTCAGGACATTTTTATCTCCCCCCCCCCCAAGAAACCCCATTGCCCATTCACATCACTCTCCATATTCTTCCCTCCCCCCAGGCAACCAATTATAATCTCTTCTATGCATTTCTCTCTCTCGGACTTTTCGCATAAATGAAATTGTACAACATGTAGCCTTTTGTGTCTGGCTTTTTTTCATTTGTTAAAATTGTTTGAGGGTTCATCCATGTTCTGTATCAGTACTTTGTCCCTTTTTTTTTTTTTAATAGAGTTTATTTTTTAGAGCAGTTTTAGGTTCATAGCAAAATTGAGGGGAAGATACAGAGATTCCGCTATACCCTCTGCCCCGAACCCGTGCACAGCCGCCCCTGTTATCGACATTCTCCCTCACAGTGATGCGCTTGTTAGCCCTGACCAACCTACACGGACACGTCGCTGTCCCCCAGAAGCCACAGTTTACATTAGGATTCACTCCTGGTGTTGTACAGCCTGTCGGTTTGGGCAGACGGGTGTAGCCGCGTCACTGTCACACAGAGTAGTTTCACTGCTTAAAAGTCCTCCGCACCCACCCGTTCATCTCTCCCCTCTCCGCACGTGCCCGACAGTCACCGATATTCTGTCTCCACAGTTTTGCCTTCTCCAGAATGTCATGTCGTTGGAATCATATGGCCCAGGGTCTTTTCAGATTGCCTTCTTTCAATTAATCGTATCATTAAAAGGTTCCTCCATGTCTTTCCATGACTTGATAGCTTGTTTCTTTTTAGCTCTGAATAATATTCCATCGCCTGGATGGACCACGGTTTATTTACTCCTTCACCTGCTCAGGGGCGCCTAGGACATCTTGTTGACATCCACACTTTGGCAGTTTTGACTAAAGCTACTCTACAAACATCTGTGTTCAGTTTTTTTTTGCATGTGGACGTAAGTTTTCAGCTCCTTTGGGTAGATACCAAGGAGTGTGACTGCTGGATCATATGGTAGGAGCCCTTTTAGTTTTTTGGGTTTTTTTTTAAGATTTTATTTATTCATTTAACAGAGAGAGAACACAAGCAGGCAGAGAGGCAGGCAGAGGCGGAGAGAGGAGCAGGCTCCCCACGGAGCAAGGAGCCCGATGGTGGGACTCGATCCCAAGACGCTGGGACCATGACCTGAGCCGAAGGCAGCTGCTCAACCAACTGAGCCACCCAGGCGTCCCAGGAGCCCTTTTAGTTTTGTAAGAAATTGTCATAATGTCTTACAAAGTGGCCGCACCATTTTGCGTTCCCGGCATCGATGAAAGATCCTTTTGCTCCACATCCCTGCCAACATTTAGGATTAGTGTTGCAGATTTTGGACATTCTGATAGGTGTGTAGTAGTATCTTGTTTGAATTTGCATCTCCCTAATAACATGACGTGGGACATATTTTCGTTTGCTTATTTGCCATCTGTGTAACTTTGGCGACATGTCTGTTAGGATTTTTGACCCACTTTTTAAATTAGGTTGTTTTCTTAATGTTGGATTTTAAGAGTTCTTTGGTTTGGAAAACAATCCTTTATCAGGTATGTCTTTTGCAAGTGTTCTCTACAGTCTGTGGCTTGTTTCTTCATCCTCTTTATGGTGTCTTTCACAAGGCAAAAATGTGTAATTTTAGGAAGTTCAGCTTCTGCAGATTGGGCCTTTGGTGTTGTATCTAAGGATTCACTGCTAGACCCATGGTCGTCATCATCTACGGCTTTTTGAATTTTGCGTGTTACCTTTAGGCCTGTGATCCATTTTGAGTTAATTTTGTGAAGGGTGTAAGATTTGTTACATTCCCTTTTTTGCCTGTGGATCTCCACTGGTTCCAGTACCATTTGTTGAAAAGACATCCTTTTCTCCATTGTATGGCCTTTTCTCCCTTGTTAAAGATTATTTGACTATATTAACGGAAATCTATTTTTGGGCTGTCTTCTGTTCCATTGATCTGGTTGTCTTGTCTTTTGCTGATTTCTCACTGTCTTGATCACTGTAGCTTTATAGTAAGCCTTGCAGTCAGGTTCTTCCAATCTTCTGACTGGGTTGTTCTTCTGTCTTGAGTTGGCCATTCTGGGTCTCTTGAGTCTCCATATAAACTTTGGCATTATAATGTGTATTGGTACCCACTTCTGGGATGTTGAGTGGAATTGTATTGAATCTGTAGCTCAAATTGGGAAGAATTGGCCTCTTGACAATATCAAGTCTTCCTCTCCATGAGCATGGAAATGATTTCTTTCATCAGGGTTTTGTAGTTTTCATCCCGTAGATCTTGTGCATATTTTGTTACAGTTAACCTAAGTATTTCATTTTGGAGAGTGCTAACGCAAACTGTATTGTGTTTTAAATTCCAAATTTGACTTGTTCATTTCGACTATGTAGAAAAGTGATTGACTTTTTCTATGAAGGTTGCAAAATGCGACCTCGCTATAATTGCTTATCAGGTCAAGGAGATTTTTTTCGGTTGATTGTTTCAGGTTTTCTTTCTTTCTTTCTTTCTTTTTTTTTTTTTTAAGGTTTTCTACATAGACACTTATGTCATCTGTGAACAAAGGCAGTTTTTTATCTTCCTTCCCTATCAATATGCTTTTTTCCCCCTTGTCTTATGTTGTGTGAGAAGTCAGGTATTGGAGATAACAACATTCTCACTCACCGATCATAGAGGGAGAGCATTCATTCTTTCACCATTGAATATCATGTTAGTGGTGAATTTTTATGGACGTCTTTATCAGGTTGCGGGCATTTCCTTCTCTTCCTGGTTTGAGTGATTTTATCATGAAGGAGTGTTGGGTTTTGTCCGTTACTTTTTCTGTGTCTATCAAGGTGTTCGTGTGGTTTTGTTCTCTATTAATATGGTACATTACATTGATTTTCTTAGACGTCGAACCAACCTGTTCCTAGAATAAATTTCACTTGGTCGTGGCGTATCATCTTTTTTTATATGTTTCCCGAATATGTTCATCTCTGTTTATAAATTGTATCTTCCTAAGGGATTGACCATTTTATTACTTAAACATGTCCTCCTTGAACAATTGTTATCATAAGGTCAGTTTTGTCTGATACTTAGCGTAGCCAGTCCAGCTCTTTTTCGGTTGCTATTAGTCCTTTGACTTTTAGTCTCTTTGTGTCTTACCCTTCTGCTTTATATCTTTAGTGCTTTTTCTTATCTGTTCCTCCTTTACTGCCTTATGTCTTGGGGAGGGGGCAGGAGCACCGGACGCCCGGTGGAAGTCAAGGACGGGACTTCCTGCTGTGTCACCACGTGGCCGAGAGGCCTGGGCACAGGCTCCCTGCCCTCTGGGCTTCTCGCCTGTCCCCACCCCAGGGCCCTCCAGAGGACACTCCGCCCCGGCACCGTTCCTGCTGCCCCCCTGACCTCATCAAGTATTTATTCTCCAAGATGGCCTTACTCACGCAGCTCCCACTTCCCCTCTTCCAAGCAGGCGTCCACTGTCCATCACTGCCTGGTCCACGTGGCAGTCCCACGCCCTAGGGGACGCCCCTGCAGTGTCGGTCGGGGCCTAGGTTTTCCGATGGTGTTCTGTGGCGGGGAGGCCGCCGTCAGCCGGGGCCTCATTCCGGCACACCCAGCAGCAGAACTCCAGCCTGCGTTTTATGGCCTGCACCCCTAATCAGCCATGAAAGCCCCCAGCGGCCTCCCGGTGCAGTAGGAAGTCTGTTAACAAAAGATTAATTAGTGGGATCGTCAAGCTTTGCCAGTGGCTCCCTCCCACTGAGCGCGCCCCCTCCCGGCCTCTGCTGGGCGGTGGGGCTGGGCCTTCCAGAGCAGCCCTGGAGGGCAGGCTGCCCCGGGGTCAGTAGGCCTGGGGTCGTGGAATTGGGGGTCTGCTTCTGGGGGACCAGGTAGGACAGGATAGCAGACAAGGGCGAGAACTGAGCAGTGGGCTGCCTGCCTGTGGTGACGGAGGTGTGGACAGGG
This sequence comes from Nasua narica, assembly GCA_028533885.1. Lineage (NCBI taxonomy): Eukaryota > Metazoa > Chordata > Mammalia > Carnivora > Procyonidae > Nasua > Nasua narica. The sequence goes on from CM052805.1 coordinate 30,946,234, forward strand.
ACTCCCTGGGGTCCAAGTGGGTCTTCTCAGGTAGGAGATGGCGGGTTTGCAGGCAGAGCCCAGAGAGAGATGCTGCCCCGGGGCCCAGCAGCAGCTCAGGCCTGCAGGTTGGAAGGGATGAAGTGCAGCTGGGCATCGGAGGGAGAGGTTTGTGCGTAAAGGAGTCCAGCAGCTCCGGCGTCTGCAGGGAGCCTGGCCCCTTGTCTGTGGGAAGGGCCGAGCCCCAGGGCTGCGAGAGTTCCCGCGAGGCCTACCCTTTAAAAGGGAGTGGGTGCCAGGGACCTCCCATCTCTGAGAAGCGGCTCCAGGAAGCGGAGGAAAGGCCCTGCGGGGCTCGGGGATTTCATGTGGGCTTTCCACCTGCCTCCCCTGAAGCTGCCCCCCCACCCCGGGCGTCGGGCCCTCCCCGGCCTGCCCTGGCTTCTGGGATTCCCACGGGGCACACAGGAGCAGAGGAGAAGCTCCCATGGGGCCAGGCAGGAATCTTCATGGTCCCAGATGATGTTCTTAGTGGGGCGGGGGGGCATTGACGAAAAGGGAGCAGAGTCTGGGCAGCCGCTAGGGGGACAGTTCCGGACGGCAGTGGGGCCAGCAGGACCTGCCACTCACAGGCGTGTGGCCCCGTGAGTCCTCCTCCTGCTCTGGGCCTCAGGTTCCTCTCCGGGAAGTGAGAAGCCTCCCCTGGAGGAGGGGTGGGACCGTGGCCTTCTGCTGGCGGCCTGGGCGTGTGGGTGGGTGGGGAGTGGGGGTCCCAGGAGCGCCTGTCCACAGCCCCTGCCCTCGTCCCGCATCCAGGCACGGAGTTTGAGTACACGGACTCGGAGAGTGAGGTCAAGGTGCGGAAGCGCTCACCGGCCGGGCTGCTGCGGCCCAAGAAGGGCCTGGGGGAGCCGGGGCCCTCCCTGGCCTCGCCTGCACCCAGCGCCCGGGGCCCTGCTCCCACCAGCCCCGACAAGGCCAAGCTGGCGGCAGAGAAGGGGCGCAAGGCCCGCAAGCTTCGGGGTGCCAAGGAGCCCGGCTTTGAGGCGGGGCCCGAGGCCAGTGACGACGACCTATGGACGCGGCGGCGGAGTGAGCGAATCTTCCTGCACGACGCCTCGGCCGCTGCCCCAGCCCCCAGCAGCACCGCCCCCGCCGCCACCAAGCCCAGCCGCTGCAGCAAGGGTGGCCCGCTGAGCCCTCGCAAGGACACTGGCCGCGCCAAGGACAGGAAGGACCCCAGGAAGGTAGGGGCTCTGTGCGGGGGTTTGGGGCGGCGGGAAGGGACCCGACTCCGGACCCTGTCCCCCCCAGCTGCGGGGGCCGCCCGCGGGCAGCGGGCACAGAGACCGGGCCTCAGGGGCGCCAAGCACCCCTCCCTTACAGGGGCGCCCTCCCCTCCCGTCTCGGGAACACTCTCCTATGGGAGCGAGATACAGGGACCCCAAAGGAGAACAGCCATCCTGACGTGCAGTTCTCAAAATACCGAAGCCCCCGCTTGTGATAGGGCAGCACTCCGTGTGCTGCTCGAGGAAGGGCTGGGGTTCGGGTGCTCGTCACCGGGTCGGAGGAAGCGCCGTCACTCCAGTGAGGAGCGTGAACCGTAGGTCAGGGTCTCTGCGGTCACGGGCACGTGCCCCGGGGCCGATGGCGTCGGGGACAGAGTCTGACGCGTCGGTCCATCTGGCGCCTCCCCCCACACCCTCAGGAGAATTGCAGTTCTTCAGCGGTGAGTGGAAGTCCTGTCTCCCTGAATCCTCTGCCTGGGCTCCCCAGCTGGAGAATGCTTGCTTCCTGAGCTCCCTGGGTCGGGCAGACCCACTTCCCTCCTTGCGCGGGCTGCTAGGAAGCTCTTGGCCTGCTCTCCCCCACCTTCGGGTGGTTGGATTCAGACCTAGTAGCTGGTGGTGCAGCAGTGGCTTCTGACCCTGATGGAGGGTGACCTCTCTGATTACCGTGATGTCCTAGAGGACGTCGTGATGAGGGGCGAGACTTGGCACTGACGTCCTAGACCGGGGCCTAGCGAGGAGGGCACCGCGTTCGCGGTGATTTGTGCGCACCTGTCTGTCCCCGGCCGAAGCCCCCTCAGCCTCCCCCAGGCCTTGGAGGGAAGGTGCTGGATGCTAGGGATGCTCGTGGTGATCTCATCAGATGGTCCGCAGTGGGACGCAGGCAGCCTCTCACCCCGTTAGTGCCTGTACGTCCTTTATTGGCAAAGGGCTTCCTAGTCTTCCTATTCCTATCCTTCCGGCACAGACTTCCCAGAGCTGGCGGAGAGCCGCGTCCCACGGGACTACCCCCAGCCCACCCCCACTTCTCATGCCAGTCCCGGGGCTCAGCTTCTGATGGCCACACCGGGCTGTGTAGCAGGGCTTCCCAGGACCCGCTGCTCGGGGTCGATAATCCCCCAGAGGGACACACACAACCCAGGCGGCGCTCTCCTTACTGCGACCTTTTATCAGGAAGCATACAGTTCTAAGCATGGCCAGATGGAAGAGATACCCAGGGCAGGGGTCGGGGAAGGATGGGCGGCGCTTCCCCGCCCTCTGCTGGTGCTCCCGACCCGGGACCCCCCCAAGCCCCTCGTGTAGGGCTTGGTGGCGGCTTCTTCACTTCGGCAGGATTATTAACTCAGTCTCTGGGCCCTTCCCCTCTCTGGAGGATGCAGGGTGGAGCTCAGAGCTCCTGGCTTCTCCTTCTGGCTCGGCGTTGCTGGTGAGCAACCCCATCCCGGGGCTAGCTAGGGACTTAACCCGCAGTCGCCTCATTAGGATGAGAGATGCTCTGATGATCCAAGAAATCCCAAGGGGCTTAGGACCCCTGGATCAGGAGCCAGGGGCAGAGACCTGGTGTGTATTTCTTACCACGTCCTCGCATCACGAGACCCGGTGATACAGGTTATTTGTATTAACTGGACTTTACAGGTGGCCTTGTCACCCCCCCAAGGTCATGGCTGAGCTTCGAATACCCCCTGGGCCACACTAGCCCCTGGCCCCTTGGCCAAGACGCGGCACCCCGTGTCGGGGAGGAGAGCAGGGGCTCAACGAAAGGAGAAACGAGATCCCCATGAAATCCCCACGAAATCCCCCCAGGAACAGCCAGTGTTCCTAGTTTTGTGAGATATGCTTTCATATCTTTTTGAGACTTGTACATTCCCATTTGCCATCAGCCTTAGTTTACCTTTTTAAAAAAGCATTTTATTTATTTATTTTTTGGGGGGAGGCACAGAGAGAATTCCAAGCAGACTCCCTGCTGAGTACAGAGCCCGAGATGGGGCTTGAACTCAGGACCCTAAGATCACGACCTGAGCCCAAACCAAGAGTCGGATGTTCAACCGACTGAGTCCTCCAGGTGCCCCTGGAGTTCTTTTCTTAAAAAAACATAAGGTTCCCAGAACGAGGCTTTCTGGCCAATGGGAAAGAAATACTTATCCGTGTTGTCTGATCAGAACAGTGATGTGAGGGCGCCTGGGTGGCTCAGTGGGTTGGGGCCTCTGCCTTCGGCTCGGGTCATGATCTCAGGGTCCTGGGATCGAGCCCCGCATTGGGCTCTCTGCTCAGCGGGGAGCCTGCTTCCCCCTCTCTCTCTGTCTGCCTCTCTGCCTACTTGTGATCTCTCTCTCTGTCAGGTTAAAAAAAAAACAAAACAGTGATGTGGAGGTTGCAGAAAAGGAAGGAAATACAAGTCCACTCCGAACTTGTTCTGCCGTCCCCCGCGCACCCCTGTACACACAGCTGCAGGGTCGGGGCCCACGGGGTGCGCTGTTTACAACAGATGTTTGGGGGAGCAGGCAGCAGAACCACATTACAGACGTTCCTTCAACCCTCAGGATGCCTTCCGATTTCAGAAACGTGAACAGGATGAAGGCATGCATCCGAAACAGGGAAATATAATTCTCTCTCTCTCTTCCCCCCGCAAACGGGGAGGCACGCCGAATACCTTCTATCGGTGTACCGTCGGCGGCGGCTTTGTCCCTTAGATGCCGGGTGCTGTGGATGTCACTCAGCGGGTGGGAAGCCGCGACTTCCCCTGCCGTCCTTTTTAACATTTGCCCGCCATTCTCTTTTTACGTTTCTTCATTTCCCACATGGTCTGGTCCCTGGACTTGGTGGTTTTGTTTCGGAAATGTGTCTTTTAAAAAGCATAAGGTGACCCCCACCCCTGCCTGAGCTTGGTTCTGGCACCAAGTACCCCCACTTTGTTCTTCCCGCCGCTCGTTAAGTGTATCTGTGATGCCCCAGTGTTTGCCTGACGCCCCGGGACGGCCGAAGCCCGCGGGTGTGCTCTCGGCGCTCTGGGACCAGTTCCCACGCGTGGGCGGGGACGGGGCCCCGGGAGGAGGGGGGAGGCCCGTCCCACCGCACCATCCCTGGGGGCCTTGGAGCAGGTTGATGTGGCTCTCCCCTCCCTGCTGGGGCGCCCCAGAGGCAGTCGGGAGGGTTTTGCCTGCTCCTTCTGGAACGTGCCTGTGGGACTAACCGGTACTGCCCTGATTTTGTGGCTTCACTTGTAAGAGTGAAGCGGAGGCCCCCTGTGCACGCATCACTGGGGGGGTTGTGACCTGCGCCCCGCCCCCCAACACACACACAGCTGCCCGGTGAGCAGCCGCTGACCCGAGGCAGTCTGTGTTTATCAGACATACGTGGGGGCGGCCGTTGCAAAGCAGGGCTTTTGGTAAATTCCCATCTTTGAAAAAAAAAAAAAAAGTGTGTGTGCAGATGTGTCTGCATCGCCTTCGTGTTTACATGGTTGTACGTGCTGGCGGTAGGTTCTGGAAGGATGCGCCGGGCAGCCACTCCTGGTTCTAATTAGCGCTGTGGGCTTGAGAAGCTACGCTGGGGAGGAAGTTGCGCCCATATGCTCTTGGGTACTTTTTTTTTTTTTACAATAAGCAACCTATCGTAGTAATAAAACAATTAGGATTAAGAGCCAACACAGTTGCGGGAAGGGAGGGGGAGATGTGTTCCTCTCCCCGGAGGGCGAGTGGCGGGGGCGGGCGGCCTCTGATGGCACCTGTGTTGCTTCCTCACCCAGAAGAAGAAGGGGAAGGAGGCCGGCTCAGGGGCTGCGCCGCCCCCGCCCCGCGTTCCCGCCCTGCCCCCCGACGCCCGGGCTCCCCACACCGGCTCCCCGGCCACTGCCAAGAGGAGCAAGGCCAAGGCCAAAGGGAAGGAGGTGAAGAAGGAGGTAAGGCCCGCCGCGCCCCAGACCGGGGTGAGCTGGGTGTGCCCCCGGCCAGGCCTCAGACCGGCGGTGTGTCGGGAGGTGTCAGCACGTGGCCTGCGGCTCGCGGCCGCTCGTTGCCCTCAGTCGGGCCTGCGGGCCGGGACCCGCTGCAGCCCCGCCACCCCCGCGGCAGGTGTCCCTGCGGCCGTAGTTTGGCCGCGGGTCTCCAGGGAGGGTCCTGAGCAGCAGGACGTGTGACGCGTCTTCAGCCATTGGCCTGCTGTGTCTGTCCCCAGACCCGGGGGAAAGGGGGGGCCGTGAGCAAGCTGATGGAGAGCATGGCTGCCGAGGAGGACTTCGAGCCCAACCAGGACTCCAGCTTCTCCGAGGACGAGCACCTGCCTCGCGGTGGGGCGGCCGAGCGGCCGCTAACTCCGGGTGAGTGCCTGCGAGGCCGTGTGGGCTGGGGGGGCGGGGAGCCCTGGGGCTGGGTGGGGCCTGGTGTCCGGGGTGAACCGGGAGGCCAGCTGGGCTCCGGTTTGGTGAGCGCGGCGGGGTGGGGGCGGGCAGGGGCCCCGGCCCAGTCTCGGGGCCCCAGAGTCTGGCCTTTGCTCCCATGGAAACAAGCAGCTGTCAGAGGCTGTAAGTGGAAGGTCCGTGCGGTCAGCGTGGTTTAGAAAGTGCTCCCTGACGGCTTTGTCGTGCACGGATTGGGGGGCAGGGGGGGACAGGGAGTCCAGGTGGGGGCCCCGGGAGGATCCCGGCGAGCGACCGTGGTCTGCAGCGCCGTGGGGCGGCATGGAGGGAGACAGGACGGGTCTGGGCGTGTCGGGAGGGGGGCCGTGTGGGCAGGTGGGAGGGGGCGTGGAGAGAGCAGGGGGACGTCCGTGCTGTGCTCTGCTGGCCGGAAGCCGGGGCGCCTGGGAGACGTCCGGGGAAGCGCCGTGGGCCTGGCACTCGGCCCCGGGTTCTGGAGCTCGGAGGGGAGGCCGCCGAGTGGGTGCGGCAGGTGCGGAGCCAGAGGATGAGCAGGGCTGCGGCCTGGCTGGGGCGTATCAGTCAGCTGTGGTGTGTAACGAACAGCCTCTCCGTGGGTGGCGGGAGGTGTCCTTTCTCTGCTCTCTGCCTGCCAGCCGGGCTCGTTCCAGCAGCGGGAGGGCTCGAGGGAGCGCTCGGAGCTGTGGCCGGGCTGCCAGAGGCCCCCGAGGGCCAGTGGGAGCTCCTCCCTCGTGCCACTGGCCGGAGGAAGTCCCATGTCCCAAGTCCCTCCCACACTCCCGGTGTGGAGGGTTGGGAAGTCCACGTGCCCACGGTGAGGCTGTGGCGGGGCTGTGGGCGCGGGCAGCCGTTCTGTGCAGCCTGGTGAGCTGTGTGGGCTTCTCTAGCCCGGTCGCGGCAGGGTGGTCTAGCCTCGTCACCGTGGGGTGGTCTAGCCTGGTCAAGGCAGGTCAGGGCTCAAGGTCCCGTGGGGCAGGAAGAGTGGGCCCAGGAGTCAGAAGCAGGGTGGCCGAGCCTGGAGGAGGAAAACTGAGATGCGTCTGGATTTGCCACCAGGAGCAGGTGGCCTTCAAGCTGAAGGTCAGAGGCAGCTTTAGGATGAGGACAGGCTTGGAGGTGGGCTGCGGGGGGTGGCCAGTGAGGGCCGACAGCCTCGCTGGCAAGTGTGGGGTCTGCCTTCTACCGGGACCGGTGGTGTTCCAGGTGGAACGTCCTGGAGGTTTGGCCGAAGGGGTAGCCGGCGGGGGGCTGATGACCCGGAGCCTCCTGCCCAGGCCCCAGGGCAGTCGTCTTTGGGGTAGAGGAGGGCCAGCACGAGCAGGCTGTCACCCCTGGTTCCTCCCCACTTGGGAGCTATCCAGAGGCCTGGCTCAGGATGGGAGGGGCTGCTTGTGCACGAGGCCTGTCTGGGCACACGGGTGGGCACACATGCGTGTACACACACGGCCTGCGGTGGGGGAATGGGGAGCTCGGGGCAGGGAGGGCGGGTCTCCGGCTGCCTCCACCCCCCCCACCCCCCCCCGCTCCAGCCCTGCCTCGCCCTGCCCCCCCACAGCTCCGCGCTCCTGCATCATTGACAAGGACGAGCTGAAGGACGGCCTGCGCGTGCTCATCCCGATGGACGATAAGCTGCTGTACGCCGGGCACGTGCAGACGGTGCACTCCCCGGACATGTGAGTGGGCCCGGGGCTGTGCAGGGGGCGGTGCTGGGCCGGTCCCTTATCCAGGATGCCGGGCTTCTCCGAGCCGGGTGAATGGCCCCGGGAGCCCCCAGGATGTGCCAGCCTCTCGGACCCGCAACCCCTCGCCGTCCAGGGAAGGAAACCAACCCAGGAGGGGAAAGACTCGCCCCCGGTTTATGTAGGGCGTCCACAGCCCCCCAGGCTCCGCTGGCCCGCTGGGAGGTCGGGAGACAGTTGGCGCTCCGGGGCGGGCAGGAGGTGCAGGGGTCCCGCGGGGAGGGTCCACGGGGTCCGTCCCCTCAGCGTGCCCATGCCGCGGCCTTGCAGATACCGTGTGGTGGTGGAGGGCGAACGCGGGAACCGGCCCCACATCTACTGTCTGGAGCAGCTGCTGCAGGAGGCGGTGAGGGCCGGGGCGGCGTGTGGTGGGCGGCGGGGGCCGGGCCTTCCTGGGCGCCCCCGGTGCTCAGTCCCTGGCTTTCCCAGATCAACGATGTGAGGCCGGCCTCCACCCGCTTCCTGCCGCAGGGGACCAGGATCGCGGCCTACTGGAGCCAGCAGTACCGCTGCCTGTACCCGGGCACCGTGGTCCGAGGTGGGTGCCCCACGCTCCCCCATTCGGTCGGGCTCCAGCCCCCAGTGGGCGCAGACGAGCAAGACTTCCGGGGCCCCTGGGCCGCCGGAGCCGCAGGCCCTCGGGCTGCTCCCGGCTTCACACACCAGCCCCTCCGGGGTCCCGCCGGCGGGGGAATCCTCTTGATCCCTGATCCCCGACTAAGTCCCAGGACGGAGCCTGCGCAGCCGGCTTGGGTCACGCGGGTGTCACTGCTGCGGGGCTCGTCCCCAACACTAACGAGCGAGGTCGGCTTTCTGATTCCACATGTGGACTGAGAAGGGGGCACGATGGCCATCCCGGCCCCCGGGGGCGAACATGGGGCTGGGGTGCCGTTAGTGGAGTGAGAGATCGGGGAGCTGGGCCGATGACAGTAATGGGAGCCCCTACGGGCGTCAGCACCGCGCCCCCCCGCCCCCGGCTGTTGCAGAGCCCACACTTCCGGGAGACGGATGTCCCTTACATCACAGAAAACACCACCCGACCCGCGGCCGGTGCAGCCCGCCCGCCCAGTAGATGCAGCAGCAGCAGAAGGGGGAGCGGGGGTGCCGGGCGGGAGGCCCTCCGACTATGGTAACGGCTCATTGTGATGAACGTTAGGTCCCCCAGGACCACGATGGGGTCACTGTAGGGACTCCCCCAGTCACGGCTCTGGGAACTCCGTTTCTCCTGGAGAGTCTTTGAGTAGCTTTCTCAGAAAGTACGCGGAAGGTGGATCGCTCCGTGCGCGTCTGAGATCGCCGTGCAGGCCAGTGCTTAGAGAGCCTTGAGCTGGGGTCCGGTGTAGGTTGGAAGTGATTTTCCGCCGCCGCTTGAGTCGCTGGGCCGTTGTTACCCGGCTTCCGAGTTGTCTGAGAAGTTCAGGGCTGTGATCACAGCCACGGCTTTGTAGGAGACTTGCTTTTTCTCTCCGGAAACCGTTAGGCTGTTGTCATTCCTAGAGCTGGAATTTCGTGTGTGTGTGTGTGTGTGTGTCCGTGCATGTGCACTGCTGGGGACTTGGGGGCAGGGGGCTCTGCGAAGCAAATGTCCTCTCCCTGGTCGCCCGGGCTGCCCCCGAGGGCCGCTCCTGGGGCTCGCGCGCCCGAGCTGGGCCGCCCTCAGCGCCTCTTTCTTCCCGCCGGCTCTTTCTTCCTGGGGAGGCTTCCTGGGCTAACCGTGCCCTTTCTGCCCTTCCGTTCTCTGGAGCTTTCGAAATTCCTGCTGTCACGTAAGAAATTCCTAAGAGTTTTTTCTTATTCTCTGAATCTTTTTCCTTTCCTCTTCTCTTTCTCTTTCCTTCCTCCCTTCCTCCCTTTTTGAATGTTTGTGTCCTGTTCTCTTGTTTTTATATTATTTTGTTTCGTATCTTGTTGCTTGTATCTGTGTTACCTTTTTTTTTTAAATTTCTCAGAGAATCTACTGTTTCTGGGTTGGGTTTCTCCAGCTCCCTTGTCTCCTGAGCCCCTCTCCCTCCCTCGCGGGGGTCCTGTGTTCTTTCTTTGGCCTTCCCTGACCTCTCTGGCCCCCGTCTGCCTCTCCTGGGAGGCTGTCCTCTTGGCCCTGCCAGTCCCTGGAGCGGATCGGAAACTGTGTGGATGGAGACAGGCCTGTCTCGTGGGGACCCCAGATCTCAGCAGCCGGGGTACGCCCGCTGCTGGCCGGCACACCGCCGCGCCCCTGTGCTTGGGGCCCGGCCGGGCGTCTGCGTGTGGGAGTGGGGTGGGGTCACCCCCCAGCTCTGCTACGCCCCCGGCGTACACCCTCAGCCTGTCCGGCGTTGGGGTCCCCTGGCCACGCTCTTACCTGCCGCCAGCCCCTCTGTCCCTCAGGGTGCCGGGCCTTGCCTCGCCCCCCGCGGCTCAGGGGAGGCTCTGGGGGGAGGCTCCTGGGAGCGAGGCAGGACGCGGAATGGGAGCGCTAGTGCTGCTGCCGGGACCACGTGCCCTGAAGCTCCCATTCTGCGCCACTGCATACCTGGTCTGCCACACCTCAAGTCCAGGGCCGCTTCCCGGCTGGTCTCTGCTCCCCGCGTGCCCCTCAGAGCGCGGGGTCCGCGGGCTCCCTGACTCCGCCCCTCTGCCAACAGGCTTGCTCGGCCTCGAGGATGACGGGGACCTGATCACCGTGGAGTTCGATGACGGGGACACGGGGAGGATCCCCCTCTCCCACATCCGTCTCCTGCCTCCCGACTATAAGATCCAGTGTGAGTGCCGGCCCTGCTGCCCGGGGGGCAGGGGGGCACCCCCACGTTCACACCTGGCTCCCGGTGAGCCCGACTCCGGGCTTTGGCCGCCATTTGGACCATTCACACCCATGGGAGGGCAGTGGCAGAGACCGTGGGTGGGGCTCCCCGGGCCAGTCCCCGGTACTGAATGTTCCATGCTCCCCGTGTCCATGAGGGCCCCGGGTCCCACGGCCGGGCTGCCTGGCTTCTGGGGCTCCGTGGTCCTGAGCTTCCTGCGGGTTGGGGGGCAGTCTTGGCTCAGCTCCACCCAGTCTGCTCCTTCGAGGAGCCCCCGCGGGGCTGTCTGTGCGTGCAGACCCCCGACTGCACCCCTGCCCACGGGGCCGCCCTCCACAGCCACACAGCCCCTGCAGGCAGGCCCAGCGGGGTCAGCGGCGGGTCCCCCAGCCCGTCCCCCACCACGGACGGCGCTCGGCGGCGGGGGGGGGGGGGAGACCCGCGCCCAAGCCCCCATCTGTGTGCCCCGCAGGTGCGGAGCCGTCCCCAGCCCTCCTGGTGCCGAGTGCCAAGCGCCGTAGCCGCAAGACCAGCAAAGACACCGGGGACAGCAAAGATGGGGCCGCGCCGGGGACCGAGGAGCCCGGCGCCAAGGCTCGAGGGCGTGGGCGGAAACCCAGCACCAAAGCCAAGAGTGGTATGTCGGCCCCGGGTGGGCACGGGCCACACGCCTCTGTGGGGACTCGGTGCAGGGACACTCGGACCATGTGACAGATCGGGAAACCGAGGCTCCGGGAGGCATGTTGGGCTGTCGGGGCCAGAGTGGAGGCTTGGTCAGGTGGTTCACTCCAGCATCCAGGGACAAGTGCTAGCAGCCGACACAGCCGGGACCACGTTGGGGACTACATTGCGGTCACCATGCATAGGGTGACAGTGACTGGGGAGCCCAGTGCGGGCACTGCTCAGGGCCGGGCAGGGCCGGGCTCGAAACAGGGCTTTCTGGCTCGGGAAGCCCCTGGCCGTGGCCTCACAGAAGCTTTCCCTTCCCTTCTCTCTTTTAGATCGAGCTGCCGTCCTGGAGGAGGGGGGCCCAACAGAGGAGGTCCCCAGTACCCCGGTGGCCCTGGAGCCCATCAGCACCCCGAGTTCCAAGAAGAGCCCTTCAGAACCTGCAGACAAGAGGGCCAAAGCCCCCAAGGCTCGCCCAGCGCCCTCCCAGCCCGGCCCGGCGCCGCCCACCTTCGCCAGCTGCCCAGCCCCCGAGCCCTTCGGGGAGCTGCCGGCCCCCGCCGCGGCCCTGGCCCCTGCCCCCCTCGTCGCCATGCCCATCACCATGCCTGCCACCCGGCCCAAGCCCAAGAAGGCCCGGGCTGCCGAAGAGGCGGCCCCCAAGGGCCCCCGGAGGCCCGGGGAGGAGGCCGAGCTGCTCGTCAAGCTGGACCACGAGGGCGTCACGTCGCCCAAGAGCAAGAAGGCCAAAGAGGCCCTGCTGCTGCGGGAGGACCCGGGGGCGGGCGGCTGGCAGGAACCCAAGGGCCTCCTGGGCCTGGGCGGCTACCCCCCGGCCGCGGGCAGCGGGGAGCCCAAGGCCGCCCGGCCCAAGGCCACAGATGGCGAGCTGGCCCAGGAGCCCGGGGCCGGGCTCGAGTTCGAGGACTCGGGCCACCCCAAGAGCCCGGACAAGGGCCAGGCGGAGCAGGACGGGGCCGAGGAGTCGGAGAGCGGCGGTGGCGGCAGCAGCAGCGACAGCGGCGGCAGCAGCAGCAGCAGCAGCTCAGAGACTGAGGGGGAGGAGGAGGGCCAGGGCGGCGGCGGCCGAAACTGCAGCGCCTCCAGCTCCCGGGCGTCCTCGTCCTCGTCCTCGTCGTCCTCCTCCTCCTCGTCGTCGTCGTCCTCATCGTCCTCGTCGTCGTCGTCGTCGTCGTCGTCCTCCTCCTCCTCATCCTCCTCTTCGTCCTCCTCATCTTCCTCCTCCTCCTCCTCCTCCTCGTCCTCCTCCTCGTCCTCGTCGTCGTCCTCCACCACCGACGACTCTTCCTGCAGCTCTGACGACGAGGCGGCGCCCGCCCCCGCGGCCAGCCCCTCCGCCCCGCCGGCCCTCCCCAGCAAGGCGCCCAAGCCGGCGGCCAAGGCGCGCGCCTCGACCCACTCCCCGGGCAAGAAGGCGCCGGCACCCCCGCCGCAGGCCCCCCCGCCGCAGGCGCCCCCGCCACCCCTGCCACCCAAGGCTCAGGCGGGGCCGGGGGCCAAGAGCCGACCCAAGAAGAGAGAGGGCGTCCACCTCCCCACCACCAAGGAGCTGGCCAAGCGGCAGCGCCTGCCGTCTGTGGAGAACCGGCCCAAGATCGCCGCCTTCCTGCCGGCCCGGCAGCTCTGGAAGTGGTTCGGCAAGCCCACCCAGGTAGCTGGCGCGGAGGGGGGTGGTCGGGTGAGCCGTGCGGGGCGGTCCGTGTTGTGCTTGTGTCCCCGGGGTCTGGTGTCCAAAGCCGCATGCCCCTCCCCCGGCAGTGCTGCCTGTGGTCTGGGGCCCAGACCCGCCCCCCTGCGGAACACAGGCCAAGAAGTGGGCAGGGACGGGCCCCTTGGGCGGGGGTCCAGTTACCATGCAGGGGGGCTCTCAAAACCCCACCGCCTGACTCTCAGCGTGGGCTTCGTGCTTAGCTGTCCTCTCGGCTGCCCTCGGGGGGTGGGGGGACCCCAGTAGGAGGCACGGCTTTCCCTGTGGGGGCTGGATCCGAGGGAGAATGCTCTGGTTACCCAGGTCAGGGGTCACTTGGCCACCCCTGTCTAGAAGGGCCCCACTAGGGAGCTAAGCGGGTTGAGGAGAAAGGGGGTGGCCACAGGTCGCGGGAGACCCCACAACCGTCAGAGACGGGGGTGTAGAAATCGTAGCCATCCACTTCAGCTTGAATTTATTTGCAGCCTTGAGCTGAAAAGAACTCGAGTAGTTTATAGGATCTACAAGAGATCAGTGACGAGGACATTGAGAAAGTCTGTCCCCACCGGGGGTCTGAGGAATTAAAAGCAGGAAAAGGGGCTGCTGGAGGAGGTTGGAAACAAGCACGTAGGTGTCCCCTCTTCAGGCGACCTAGTCGAGTACCCCGGCTGCGGGGGTTTTAGATCTTAGTTCGAGATCACACGCCGCTTTCGTGGGAGGGCCGAGCTTTGCTGAGGTCCAATCTCTTGGGGGCGCTGCGGTGGGTCCTGGCATTTTGGTGTGTTCAGTCCTCAGACCCCCACGTCTGTCTCCATGCTGGCCCAGAAGTGTTTGTTGAGTGACTAAGAAAAACCCAGCAGGCTCTGGGGCCCAGGAGATGTGCGCCTCCTGCCGGGGCCAGTGGGCCCTGGCTGACCTTAGGGTCTTCCCCGGCGGGGGGGTGGGGGTGGGGGGGGCAGACATGGTCCCAGGGACAGCCCCCAAGCCCCCGCCGCCTGCAGTGATGTAAGAACGAGGCTGCACAGCCGGTGACCTGACGGCTGTGTGACCGCCACGGGGTGGAACCCTGGGCCCGGCCACAGAGGCCTTGTCGACAGTGGGTGTGGGGTCTGCGCACCCCCCTCCCCAGGTGTCCCGTGCCAGGGAGCCGAAGTCCCCCCCCACGGCGGGTCCTTCATGTCAGACATTCTGTGTGCGGAGGGGGGAAGACTCCCTCCCAGCCGGCCCCCCGCAGAAGCCCTGAGCCGGACAGGGCCAGCCCGGGGCCCCTGACCCACCGCGTGTCCCGCAGCGCCGAGGCATGAAGGGCAAGGCCCGCAAGCTCTTCTACAAGGCCATCGTGCGGGGCAAGGAGATGATCCGCATCGGGGACTGCGCCGTGTTCCTGTCGGCCGGCCGCCCCAACCTGCCCTACATCGGCCGCATCCAGAGCATGTGGGAGTCGTGGGGCAGCAACATGGTGGTCCGCGTCAAGTGGTTCTACCACCCCGAGGAGACCAGCCCGGGCAAGCGGCTCCACGAGGGCCAGGTGAGGCGGGGGGCGGGCCGGCCCGGAGGTGGGGGCCGCGGCGGGGGGGAGACCGCGCCGGGCTCACCGCCGCCCCGTCTGTCCCCCACGCAGCACTGGGACCAGAAGTCCGGCCGCAGCCTCCCCGCCGCCCTGCGGGCCTCCAGCCAGAGGAAGGACTTCATGGAGGTAAGCACGCGGGGAGCGCCCACCGTGGAGGGGGTGCGTCCAGGCCCCTGGGCCTCTCGCTCGTTCCGTGCGTCCGAGTCCCGGCGTCGGCCTCTGGTGGGCGGGCGGAGGGCGTCCTCCTCTGTCTGTGCCCTCGGGGCTCCCTGGCCCTGACGCCTGCCCTCCGGGCCTGCAGCGCGCCCTCTACCAGTCCTCCCACGTGGACGAGAACGACGTGCAGACCGTGTCGCATAAGTGCCTCGTCGTGGGCCTGGAGCAGTACGAGCAGATGCTCAAGACCAAGAAGTACCAGGACAGCGAGGGGCTGTACTACCTCGCGGGCACCTACGAGCCCACCACGGGCATGATCTTCTCCACCGACGGCGTGCCTGTGCTCTGCTGAACGCCCGCGGGGCCCCCCCCGCCGCCACTGCCACGCCTTGGGGGCCACGCACGTTGTGTGCATGCAGGTGTGCCCCTGGACGGCCCGGCGTACGTGAGTGTGTACACGTGTGTGCCTGTATGCATGCACGTGCGTGCACGCGTGTGCACACGTCCCCAGCCCCCCCACGCCCCAGGGCCCCTCTCCGCTATCAGGGTATGGCTCTGCTGGGCCCCCGGCCGGGGCCTCCCCTCCAGCACCTTGTAAGCACTTGGCCGGACGGGGCCCCGGCCCCCAGGCGCCTCCAGGCCGAGGCCCCGCGGGGATGCAGCGGGGAGGGGGTTTCCAAGGAACCAAACTGACACCCGCTCTGGGGTTCCCGCTGCTTGAGGGCCCTCCCCGGGGCTCCTAGTGCCCGACCCCCCTCAGCGCAGAGCTGCACCCCAAGCCTCCTGCCCTCTCACCGGCCAGGCCAGGCCTGCTCGGGGCACCGGCCGGGGGCCCGGTCTCTGCCCGCTCAGGATGGCCTGGACTCGGGCACGGGAGTCAGGTGCTGGGCGCAGGGGTGCTGCTCCCCTTGAGGCCCGGGGGAGGGCCCACCCCTCCCAGCCCGGCCCCCTACACTACACACAACCCCAATGGTGCTGAAGCCCCGGCCACGCCCGGCCCTCCCGCCCTGGCCTCGGCCCGCCCGGAGGGAGTGGCAGCTCTTATAACCTGTACAGTTTTATTGTACCGAGACTCTCCCCGCCCCTGTATCATACGCCTTTAAATGGAGTCAACTTTTTAATTATATATATAAAGATAAATATATATAAATATATATAAATATAAACTTTTTAAAACTGTGAAAAAATAGCTATGAAATTATAAAAAAAACGAACACATTCTGACGTGCAGAATATTTTTTGTTTCCTATTAGATTGTGAGTGTCTAGCACCCAGCTTCACGGGCCTCCCTCGTCCTGAGCACCCCCCGCACCCCCCGGCCCAGGTGTACTGTACTCGCCCCCAGAATGGAGAAGCAGTTAGGGAGAGCAGAGGCTGAGGGAGGGAGAGAGGGGCCCGGCCGGGCCCCGAGAGCACTTACCAGCCCCTGTGCCCTCCAGGGGGACGGGAGGCCTCGTCCAGACAATCTTAAGGGAAGGAAAAGCCAGACTTCGGTTTTGTTTTTTGGGGGACTTACTGTTTTCCTTTTTTTTTTTTTTTAATTTCTTTTGGAATTTTGTTGGCGAATTCTGTGTGATCTTTTTCATAAAAAAAGAAAAAAGAGAAAAAGCTATAATCGGAGAACTACCGTTGTCTGGAGTGGTTTATTTCGGGGGCTGGGGGCGGGGGGCTCTGACCTTCCAGGACCCACACTCCCATCAATGAAGGGAAATGAAGTGGCCGAGACAAGGGGCGGGCCCGTGGGGGCCAGAAGCCCTCCTGGCCAGCCCGAGGCTGGCGGTCTTGCACCTCCCGTCTCCCCCTTGAAAAGGCAGAGATCAGCATTCGCAGCCCTGCCCACCTCTGCAGACCCCAGAACCAGGCCAGGGCAGTGGGCTGAGGGGTCCTGGCAGGGGTGGGGATGCGGGATGCACCCCTCTGGGTTGGGCGGAGGCTGGGCCCTGCTCCTACTGCTGCCACCCCCCTCCCGCCCTGAGGTCAGCCCTCAGGCTGACCCCACAGATACCTGCCAGCAACCCGCCCGAGGAAGGAACCTGCTGGGCCTCCTAAGGCAGAGACTCCGAGTCACCCGCCCACTGGCGGCCGCGCCCACCTGGAGCAGTGCGCTGGCGCCACCTGGTGGCCCCTGTGGTATCACCTTGAGGTCTCAGCTCCCTTGGCTGCCCAGGGCACCCACCTGGGTGGATGGGGGGGGGGGGTCCTGGTGGGTGGATCCCCGAAGCTGCAGGCCTGGACCACAGCCCCTCTGACGGCCAGCCCCTCTCCGTAACCCTTCTCCAAGGGACTCACACCGAAAAGTGAAGCAACACCACTGCTCGGGGAAACTAAGGCACCAGACTGTACAGGAAGTTGTTTCTATCGCACGAATCAGCAGCAGGGGCAGGACTGGAGCCCAGAACCCTCGGCCTCAAGTCCTGGCTCCATCCCTGCGGGCGGGGGGCAAGCCCCCCTACCGCCCTTTGTCTTTCTCCCTGTTCAAAAGCGTGGGATGCAGCCCTTCTCCCTGACCCGAGGGCCAAAGGAGCACCAAGGTGCCCTTCACAGCCCACATGCTTCCAGCGCCCACACCCCTGGTCACCCCCAGCCAGATGCATGGAGACCCCCGCTACCGGACTGGTTCACCCCCGCCAGCCCCCGAGGACCTCAGGCCCGGATACGGACAAGGCCGCTCGGCAGATGGGAAGACCCCCAGGTCCCAGGTCCTGTGCCGCCAGGACCCCTTCCCCCAGCCCCAGTGAGCGAGGCGGGGCGGGGGCAGCCCCCACGCGCACAGAGGCACTCGGAGGCTGCAGCCGGGCAGGTCTCTGCCGTCCTTTTAATGGCCAGTGCGGTACAGTTAGTGGACAGACGGCGGATAGGACGCAGGAGCGGGGTGCTCACGGGGGTACCCTGGGCGTGCCGGGGCAGGCCGTCCTCCCCCTGGAAAAGCCCGTCTTTGGCAAAACACTGCAGGATCCCCTCAGCTCGAGGGTCCTGGCCGGGCAGGGACCCCGCATCCCTCCCTTCTCGCAGGGACTCACGTCCCTCCTTGGGCCTCGCTGGATGAAGATCGAGGTCTCAGGCAAGCGATGACTTCCGCCGAGCGTGTCCCCTTGTATCGCCGACACGTGCAGGAGCCAGAGAGGTGGACGGGGGTCCCCGGGCAGGTGCAGAACCCCAGGCCTGTGGCATTAGGAGGGTGCCCGGGTGCACGGCCGGGGGGGGGGGGCTCGGTGTGGGGTGGGGGCACCAGGCCGGCGCAGAAGCTATGGTCATGGAGAGGCCAGCGTAGACCACGGTCTGAGGCCGCTCCCACCCAGGGCCACCGCTCCTTCCTGGCAAACGCGGTTTGGGAGAACCAGCGTTTCGGAGCGAGGACAGTGGGGAGAAACCCTCTCCTTGAGGGTTTCTTACGTCTGTGAGGAGGGTTCTCAGGTGTAGGGGGGCTGAGGTCAGGGGCCATAGGTGGGGGACAAGGCCGCTAGGCAGATGGGAAGACGGAGATCCCAGGCCTGGGGGTGGCCCTGTCCCGCCTGGACCCCTTCCCCCAGCCACGGCACACACAGGGTGAAGGGCAGGTGCGAGAGGGAACGGGGAGCACAGTGCTGGGTGGCCCGGGCGGCCGACGGCTCGGCAGGACCCTGGGGCCAGAGTGATGGGCGTGACTGGCGTGGGAGGAGGCCGGGACCCCGCAGGCACTGCAGGCAGTGGGGGTGGGGGCGCCCAGGCCTGGCTCAGAGGCCGGCGGGGAAGGAGAAGTTGGCGGAGGCGCGGAGACAGCTGCTGGGAGCGTCCCGGGTGAGGCTGTAGGTGCAGTAGGCCACGGCCGAGCCCAGCGTCAGCCCCGTCATGTAGGACACCGTCATGGTGTTCCCTGCGGACGACACCGGACCTGAGGCGGCGGCCAGGGGAGGGTGCTCAGAGGCCCACCCTGGAGGCCCGGACACCGGGCCGGAGGCCGAGCCGCGGCTCCTTGGGCGTGGAGCAGGCAGCCAGCCGGGGACCGTTGCAACCCGGTGGACTCACGGGGTCCGTAGGCCCTGCCTGCTTCTTGCCCCCATCTCCACAGGCTTCCCTGTCCCTTCCCTGTTCCCTGTGGACATCCCAGGGCGTCTAATGCCTTCTCAAACCGCTGTGCCTACAACACACAGCAGGGCCCCATGCCCCCAGCCCCCTTCCACCTCAGCGGACGGCAGTGGATGGCGATCTTGGGACAGCCCAGCCTGGGGACCCCGTCTTGCTCCCTGATCCGTCTCACACTCGGTCTCCCAACCCAAAAGCCGGCCCTGTGGGCTCAACCGATCCAGCATCCGCCGCTTTCTTGCAGAGACGCGGCACTCCGCCCTCTCAGAGCCCCTGTCCCCCACGGTCTGGACGAGTTCGGTAGCGCCTCCCTCTCTTCCTGCCCTTGCTGTTCCCTCCTGTCGCTGTCCAAGCAGCACTGGAAGGGGTCTTAACACACTTTCCGGTCCTGCTCCTCCTCGGGCCCCCTCCCACCGCCGGCTCTGCCCCGAGGGCTGTTCCCTTGCGTTGCCCCATGGCTGGCTCCCTCACCACTTTCTCCAGGTTTTTGCTCAAAAGTCACCTCCTCGGGGAGGCCTTTCCAGACTGCGCCGCGTACACAGCAAACTCCCCAGACCAACAACCCTGTCCCATTTCTCTGCTTGGCTTTCCCCCGTCCTAGTTCCATCCACCACTCAACACATTGCACGTACTGCCTGCCACGCAATACGTGACACCTCGGGACCTCAGGACCCGGGACCATCAGCCCCACGAGCACAGGGATCACTGCCTCATGGCCTGGGCGCCTGGAACACCCTGGAACAGGGCCCGGCACACAGTCGGGGCTCCCCGAGTAGTTGTGGAAGGCACAAAGGAATAAGTGACTGAAGAATATGCCGCCCCTACGAGCTCCCTGAGCTCGACTTGACCTTGGAACCCCGATGCACCTGTTTGCTATGTGGCCGTGGCTTCCGGGGGCCTCAATGTTCCTGCCTTACCTGCCAGCTCGCGCTGCTTGGGGCTCACTTTGCCTGCCGCCAGGATCATGGGCACGCTGCCAAAGTAGCCGTTGCTAATGCCCATGAGCAGAGAGAACACGCAGGGCCAGGCTGGGTGGCGCAGGGCGGGCGTGCCGCTGGGGTAGACGCACAGGATGAAGAGGGGGATGAAGACCACGCGCAGGCAGGAGCAGGCCAGCAGGTGGGGGCCTCGCCAGTCCACGGGCAGAGCCGCCAGGATCTGTGGAGAGCCGGGCACACTCGCGGTCTCTCCCGAGTCCCCTGCCCCTCCCGGCACTACTGCAGGCCCCAGACACGGTCCCTGTCCCGGGACGCTCCCAGCCCCGGTGTGTCCCTGTCCCTTGTCAGCCCTGACTGCTGAATCCGCCAAACCCGTTACAGCAGCACGCGGTCCTTGCTACGTGCCTGCTTCCATCTGAACGCCGCACGTGTCTCGCCCCCTCCCGCGGCCTCCCAGGATGGGCCCCTGACCCTACTTGAGAAATGAGGCCCCGAGGGTCAGGGGCACCTGCAGCAGTTCGCGGAGCAAGAAATAGCTGGATTAGGGATCAAGCCCACTAACTAAGCCTTGCTACCTCGTGAACCAGGCTTTCTCATACAGCGCTGCTGTGTGACCTCGGACAAAGGGCTTTCCCTCTCTGAGCCTCACTTCATTCACCTGGAGAAGGCCCACATCTGGTCTGCCCCCGGCGATGGCAGCCTTGACCTTACTCTAGCCCCGATCTCTAACCCTGCCCTGTGCCTGTAGCTCAGGGTGCTATGCCCATGTCCTCCTGGCCCCAGAGACCCGCTGGCTAGGAAGCACAGACACAAGGATGAGGTCGGTGCTGGCCTTTAGGGGAATGGCCGACAGCTGCGAGGTCACCCGGGCCACCTGTGGTCTGGGATGGCGCTGTGGCTTGGCTGCTCCCCTCCCCACTCGGGAGCTCAGGAGTCCTCAGCTCAGGGTCTGCCCCTCCCCAAGGACCCTTCCCGCGGCTCCCAAAGGGGCCCCGGGCTCTGCCCTTCCCCGGCGGTGCCCTCTCCTCCCTCAGGGCAGGGGAGGGGCTGCAAACCTGCCTTGCCCACGAAGTCGGAAAGGTTGAACACGGCCATGATGAGGATGGGCAGCCACTCGCCCAGGATGCAGTGGCGGACCTCGGACTCGAGCCCCGGGAACAGGCACAACGTGATGAAGTAGGTCACGGCGATGGAGAGCATGTCCGCCCAGATGGCGCGGGCCACGGCGTATCGGTGCAGCAGCAGGGCTGTGGGCGGCGGGCCGGGGGTCAGAGGGGCACTCCGGGTGATGCCCAGAAGACCGCCCTGCCCGCCCCATCCCCCGCCCCCACCTTGGAAGGAGGGCCAGCTCCGCGTCACTCTGGGCTGAGGCACGTCAAAGCGTGTGTAGGCACTGCCTCTGGTCACCTCATGGGCCGGGCTGTCCTTTGGGGACCCGCCACTGGTCAGGCCTGGGCCTTGGTGCTCCTGGAGGGAGGACAGGCAGTGGGCTGTGGGTGAGGGGACCCCCAGGCCTCCCCGCCCGTCCCCCCCTGCAGCCCTTCAAACACACAGAGCTCTATCCCGCCTTGGAGTCTCGGCCCTGGCTTTTCCCTCGGCCCCCAACACCCTTCCTGTGGATCTTCACAGCTCCCCTCCACACCCGCCGGGTTTAAGCCCAGACACCACTTCTCAGGGAACGTTCCTGACCACCCAGGGGCCCCGTCTGTCCCAGCACTGGGACACCTGGCGGCCCCTCTCCGCAGCTCGGGCTCAGGGCCGCCTTTCCTATGCAGAGCCCGGGGAACTTTCTGGGCCCCGTCTACGAGGACCTCGCTGCTGAGGACACCCTGGGGAGCAGGGGGCGGAGCAGGGATGCTGTCGTGTCCCCCCCGGCCCGCGCGCGCAGCCTTCCGGGCGTCGTCCCACAGGCGCCCACCCTGGGCCCTCCTGGGCCCTCCGGGGCCCTGCAGCCCCGCTACCACCAGAGGGCGCCCCGCCCCTCGGGACGCCTCCGCTGGGGTTCTGCCGGCCGGGGCTCGAGCCACGGCCGCGGGTCCGCAGACGGAAGGAGGGCCGCGGGAAGGAGCCCAAGACCACAGCGCGACGGAGGCCATGGCCGAAGGGGCCCGGCCGGGACCCGGCGGGGGCAGCAACCCGCACACTCACAAAGTGGACGTCCCCCGCGGCGACGTCGTGGTGCACGCGGTAGCCGTCTCTGCGGCCCGGGCGGCTGTCGCGGGGCCGCGCCGTGTGGTAGAGCATGAACCGGCTCCGCCGCACCAGCAGGTGCAGCAGGAAGCAGAGCAGCTCCAGGCCCGCCGACACCAGGAAGAAGATGAGGGTGCTGGCCCGCTCGTCCGGCA
Organism: Nasua narica; assembly: GCA_028533885.1. NCBI lineage: Eukaryota > Metazoa > Chordata > Mammalia > Carnivora > Procyonidae > Nasua > Nasua narica. Next base: position 30,967,844 of record CM052805.1, read on the forward strand.
GCAGCAGCTTGGTGAGGATGCGGCTGAGGGACGCCATCACGCCCGCCGTGCCTGCGGCGGGGAGCGTGCGCGCTGGGCCTGGGCCCCCGACGTCCAGTTAAAGCCCCGACCCCGCCCCTTGCCGGCCCCTAGCCCAGCACCTGCACCTGGCCAGGCCCCGCCCCGCCCCGCCCTTGGCCGGCCCCCAGCTCAGCACCTGCACCTGGCCCAGCCCCGCCCCTGGCCGGGCCCCTGCACCTGCCCTGGCTCCGCCCCTGGCCGGCCCCCAGCACCTGCACCTGGCCCGGCCCCGCCCCACCCTTGGCCGGCCCCCAGGTCAGCACCGGCACCTGGTCCAGCCCAGGCCCGGGCCCCAGACATGCAGGGAGCTGTTCACAAAATCGCCTGCTCAGACGACCCTTCCCGGCCCTGTGGCCTGCTCATACACACACCCCAGGAGCATTTATACAGCACCTGCTGTGTGCCTGGCACCATCCAGCCCTGGGGACACAGTGGGGACGGAAAATGGGCCCTGCCTCCCCAGGGCTCGATGGGGGTGTGTGCTGCAAATAAGTCGCAGAAAGATGCCAACATCTGTGCAGAACGGGCTCGGGGGAAGCACCCCCGGCAGGGGCTGGCGTGAGTGGTCCTTGTCCACGTGCCAGGAGCTGACGGGAGGTGTGGGTGTGGTCTCGAGATCACGAGGGAGGGCAGTGGGGTCATGGCAGGCAGGATGCGGGTGGGGGGTGTGAGCCACTGGAAAGTGTCTGGCAGAGGGGGGCTCTGGCAGCGACCAGCCTGGGGGGCCAGTCGAAGGGTGCTGGGTTTCAGGTTTGGGGGTGCCATTTGCTGAGCAGGGGCAGGTGGACAGAAGAGGGGGGCCTGAGAGAGTGTGAGAAGCCGACTGGGGGTGCTGGGCAGGGTTAGTGAGTGGATCTGGGGCCCGGACGACAGCGTGGTTGGTACGTGCTCAACCCCCCCCCCCCCCCCGGCACACACGCAAGACACAGAGAATACACAGCCGCACGAGCACGCGAGTCCCTCTAGACCCCCACTCGGAGCAGCACCCACGTCTCCCATCACAAAGGTCTGCACCCTCGTATGGATGTGTGCACATCACAGCCATTCCCTTCCCTGCCCCCTGCCAGGCGGGAGGACATGGCGTCCCTGTCCCTAGCTCAGTGCGTGGCCCCTCGCTGGGGGCTCCTGATACTCACTCTCCCCGGTCATCACGCCTTGGGTGTATCTCTTGGGCAGCATCCCTGTGTACCCGTAGAAGCTGGATTGCTGCACTTGGGGGGAGAGACAGAGAAGCAACTGTGAGATGCTACCGTCACCTGGGGGCAGAGACTGGGTCCGCCCACCCCGCCCACCGAACGGTACGTGCCAGGGGCCACGGGCCCGCCCTGCTCCATCACCTGTTCTGGCCAATGAAACATGAGCAGAGACAACGTGCATCACGTTTGGCTGAGGCAGAGAAAAGCCCCGTGGACTTCCGGGCTTTCTCCCCCCCCACCCAACCCCCATGGCAGTGACCTCAGGGGCCCCGTGTGACAGACTGGGACCACAGCGGCCTGGCTCCCGGCGATCATGTGGAGCCTCGCCGCCATCCACATGTTGGGACGTGCAGGAAGAGCCAGAAACAAGTCGTTCTAGGAAGCCACGGAGATTTCCAGGCCAGCTGTTACCACAACCTCCCTGCTCTCCTGCTAACCAACAGGCTGCGGCATCTAGGGGGTTAAGATGCCCGGGCTCAGCTCTACAGGTTAGGGAATCCGTGGTCCACACGGACAGCCCGGAGAAGTCAAACTAGGAAAACTAGGATCACCTGCTCCTTCCCAGAATCTGCTTTTCAACAAAACAGACCTGAGGACACCGTATCCCGGAGCCCTGATTTCACTGAGAAACACACACGGTCATGCAAATGCCTTCACCGGCTCATAGTGTGTAAAGTACTTCTTTCCACTCAGACTGTGAAAAGGTACAAGGAGGCTGGCCGGGACCTTTCCGAATGTCGCCGCTATCAAAGAGGAAAGCTGAGGGCCACTCGAGATTAAAGGGGATTAAAAACGTGACTGGGAACACAGGGCGTGATCCCGGATGAGATCCTGGATCAGAAACAGAATGCTATAAAGGGGGCCATCAAGGTGACGAGCAAAGCGTGGACACAGGTCACAGAGAATAGCGGCATGCGGTGTCACACTTCCTGACTCGGGCGGCCGTGATGTGGTGACGGAAGAAAAGCCTGCCTTCTAGAAAATACACCCTTGACAGTATCTAGGCAACTCCCAAATGGTGCAAGGTGAAAAACACAGATTATTTTATATTTACACGTATTCAGGGGCGAAATGGATGCATATCTACAGGTGTAATGGGGGACAGAGAGAAAACCTGTGTAACTAGGCGTCGGCCACGGGCGAGCAGCTCTATGGGGATTCCTTACGCTAGTCCTGCAAGCTTTCCAGAGGCTTGAAGTAGTTTCCAAATAAAGTTAAAAAGCTAAGAAAGCTACTGTCCAAGCGAAACCCCACGGCAGGGTGGCACGGTGACGTGGGCAGGATGGTTCTGGAAGCGTGGGGTACTCGGAAGTGCCCGCCCCCGCCCCCCACCCCCGGCCCAGCTTCCTACCTGTGCAGCCCAAGGCCACGGTGCCCACAGCGGCCAGGTTGATGGCATAAGCTTGGTCGTGAGAGAAGAGCTGTAGCCAGACGTCACAGATGCTGATAAAGAGGAGGGGGCCCAAGGCCAGGAGGTAGCCTAGGGGAGAGGCCAGAGAGGTGGGCAGTGGGCTGAGGGCTCCCCTCGTCCCACCCTTCCTGCAGAGCCCGCTCACAAGCGCCCTCTCTGTCTGCCTTTCTCAATACTGGGAGGGCGGGGGACACTTTACAAGTGCCTGGAAGGCTTCCTGGAGGAGGCACCATCTAAGCTGGGCCTTGAAACTGGATATTGCCGTGAAGAGGAAAGGGACAGGGAGAGCAGACAGGGCCCCATGACACGGCGTGGGGGTGCACGAAAGCCCGGACCCTATTTTCACACGCTGAACCCTGTGCCCACTTCACACACGGGGAGACTGAGTGTCCGGGGACCTGGGGAGGCGAGCGGCGGGCCGGGCGTGCAGGCCGCGTACCCGCGGTGATCCTCGTGTGCAGGCTCAGTCTCTCCACCAGCGCGTTGTTCAGGAGCACAGCCACCAGAGCCACCAAGATGTAGGTGAGGCTCATGTCGAACACGATCGAGGTCCCTATAGGGGCGGGGGGGTAGGAGCAGGCGCTCAGGGGGAGCCCCGCTCTCTGCAGCCCCCGCACCAGGTGCCTGAAAGCAACTGACAGCCCAGACATGGGGAGCGGCTGCCCCGGGTCACTCGGCAACACGGGCCCCGCGAGCAGAGTTTCGGGGGTGGGGCGGGGGGACCCACCTGGGTACTTGTGGTGCAGGTAGTCCACGTCGGTGATGAAGCTGTTGTAGGGGAGCAGGAAGCCCACGCCGGCCAGCAGCATCGCGAAGTAGATGGCGTGGTAGCGGTCGTCGGGCACCGGCTCGCCCGCGGCTGGAGCCAGAGGCAGCCGGTAAGAGGGGGACGGCCCTCTTGAAGCCCTGGCCACGGTGCCAGGACCGGAGTCCACTGTGGCACCGCCATCCCAATAACCACCACGGTCACGGCCACCCTACCCACCGGCATCCCCCCTTCATGGCCAGAGCCGTCCCGGCAACCCCCCATGGCCGTCACCGTCGCGGTGGAAAGGCCGTCGGAAGACAGCGAGGTGAGACGGCCCAGGACGCTGGCTGAGCTCCCCTCGTCAGCATTCGGGGGTCCAGGGAGCGTGGACGTGGGGGTGGGACCACCCCCGAGGACCTTTGGAGACAGCTAGCAATGTGGCTGCCTCCCACCCCTGTCTCCCTTGGGAACCTGGACGCTCCCGTGGGTTCCTGGTTGGCTGGCCCCACGGGAGGGTCCAGGTTCCCAAGGGAGAAATGCTTCAACCCGGAGACACGCTGCTGCCATTGACCGGGAAGCGAGACGGCCGGCGGCCACAGGCAGAGAAGAGGGTTGCCGTCCTGGCTGGGGCGGCCCCTCCTGACTACTGCAGGGAGATCGGGGATGCACCAGAACAGGGGCATGCCTGCAAAGCAAGAGGCTCCTCGCGGCATCTCGTACGACTTCCGCTCCCTGGGGCTGAAGTCAACGGAAAACGTAATGATGCGACTGTAACCTTTAGAAATGAAGGTTTGGGTCACCCCAATGGGCCAAGAAGCATGACCGGCTGAGGAGCTGGGGGCAAAGGGTGCACGCTGGGCGGCAGAGAAAGGTAGTTACGAACCCCGGCCATGGCCACGGGACCTCCCTGACCTGGACAGGAGTCTGTCTGTGTATGCGCGTTAACCCAAAGCTGGGGTTCTGTCCACTTTCTCACCGGAGCGTCTAACATAGGACGCATTCGTGTTAAATCTCAGTATTTGAATCCCGGGCTGTCAAAGGGAGAGGTGCGAATGAGGCACACCAGGCTCTGCGTCTCCCGGGGAAAGCGTCGGCGTGTTTTTGGTGGTACAGGGCTGGGCTGTGCTGTGCCAGGCAGCTGTATGACTCTTTCCTTGGAGATTAAGTCTGGTTGCGGAGCTGTGTTTGGGAGCCAAGCCGGGCAGGGGGCGGGCTGTGATGGGGCAGTTTAATGGGTCCACTTGGGAGGCTGAACTAATCCCTTGTCCAATCAGATGCTGACTAAGCTGCTGCTGTGAAGGGATTTTGTAGATTGAAGTCCCTCCTCAGTGGACTCTAAGTTAATCACAAGGAAAGCGACCCGGGTGGGCCTGACCTAATCAGGCAAGACATTCAGGTCTTCCCAGAGCGGAGACTGTAAGCAGCTCAAGCCCCTGGGGTTTCCTTATGGACTTCAGACCTCTTAGCCAGGCTCCCTTGTATCTGCTCCCCTGTATCTGCTTCTGTTCTGAAATAAAGCCACATGCAGGTATGTATACCTATTCCTTCATCATTCGTACAACTCTGTCTACTGTCCATGTCTCTCCTACTGGCTCTGTTTCTCGGCTGAACCCTGAGTGACCCAGCCACCGTCACCAAGGCCAATACAATTAAAAGCACCACTGCCACCTTCCGCTTCTATGGCCATAGCTGCCAGAGTCACGGCCACAGGCTAGCTAGTGCCACGCCGGGCCAGGGGACGTCGTCTGGCACCTTGGGGACGGGCCCAGAGCCGGCTCTGGCGAGGCACGGGGAAGCAACCGGGTGCAGGGCTCGGCCAGCTGGACATCCACTTCCCACGTGCACAGAAAGGGGCCGGAACCAGAGAACAAGCCCCGACTTCTGAGCCTGGAGCCGTGCTAGCATAAACCACAGTCGCCCACAAACGGGCTATGATAGGGGGCCTCCCGAGCACAGGGACAGCCCTAAGCCGTGTTTTGGGGCCACACTGAACGTGGCTCCGGGACCATTCCCCTTTCGTAGAGGACATAACCAAAGCCCGGGCAACAATAACTTGCCCAAGGTCCCCAAGCTGCCAGAGGGACGGGGCTGAGCCCAAACCTGTCCAGTGTCAGCCCCGCATGTGGCTCCCTACCCAGCGAGTCTGGTCACAGAGGTAACTGGCCCGTTTTCTCAAGGTGAGAGGACAGAGGCTCAGAGAGGTTTAGGCCCTCGTCCAAGGCCACACAGCCAGGACGAAAATCAAATCTTCGCACCTCACACCGGTCCCCCCTTCTGGCCGTTGCCCATCTCCACTGAAGGGAGGCCGGTGAAGCTGACCAAAGCGACAAAGACATCGGCTCGATCGTCCCCACGGGAGATCCCTCCTGACGGATGGGGCGCCCTGCACTCAGGGACCTTTCTGCCCCCAACTCACCAGAGTCCGTGATCCCCGGGATGCCCTGAGCCGTCCCCTCCTCCTCCGGCCGGCAGCTGTCGAAGCTGAAGCTCAACCCCACGCTCCTGTCGGGCATGTCTGCCACGCGGGGCTCCTTGAGGCGCTGGCTGCCCACGGAGCCCATGGCAGCCCGGGCTGCGGATAGAGGGGAGGAGGCGGGCTGAGGGAGCACGGGCACCCAGGCCACTGCCGTGCCCCCGGGGCTTGGCGACCGCGTGCCATTCCCATCTTGGGGGCGCGGGGACGGGGAGCCCCCCGTGGGTGGCACGGAGGGTGAGAGACGGGGCGGAGGAGGAAGCTGGAGGCAGAGCATGAGCCTCAAGGGTGCCCCCCCTCCGCCAGTCTCGCAGACCGTAAGGGGGGCCATCCTGACCCAGACCCAGGCCCGTGGGACACGGTGAAGCACCTCAGCCCCCTGTTCTGGGGCGGGAAGTCCTTCCTTTGGTCTTGCCTCAGTTTCTCTGGCTTCGATTCAAGTCTACTACGTTTGCAGAAAGAAAGGAAGAAAGTTAATTCATCCTCGATGGAGAGACAGCCCCGCTCTGGGCTGGGGTGGGGACGGGGGGAGTCTTGTTTTTTTTTCCCCTAAAAGAGTTATCCATTTTTCTTTTTTAAAGTAACTTGTGCACCCAGCGTGGGGCTCGAGCTCACAATCCTGAGGTCGCACACTCCAGCAACTGCACCAGTCGCGCCCCAGGAATTTGTTTTCCTAAAGATTTTTAATCATTTATCTCCTTGCAGCTCCTCGCGGGGACTCTGAGACAGAGGCAGCCCCAGAGCCTCAGGCACTGAGCGTGGCCCCGAGACCCACCCACGAGCGTGTGCGGGCGCCCACAGAAGAGGCCAGGAGAAGGCCCACTTCCTGAGGAATCCCACGTGCCCGGGGCTACCCCGAGCTTCTCTGCAGTCGCCTGTCACCACCCTTCCACCTCTGCCTGCTCCCCTGCCTCAGTTTACCTGCTCCCAGCCTCCAGGCCTGACGCGCTGACCATTACCCAGCGCCCCCTGCTGGCCCCGTGTTCCCACCTCTCCACACAGTTTTTACCGGGGCCTTGGAGCCAGGAGCCGTCCTGCTTCCAGGCTGGTCCAGGGACTGTGGAAACTGGCCCTGCCAGCTGGGGGCTGCCCGGGCTGATGGACACCCACGAGCACAGAAAAGAGGGTCTGGGGTTCTCCGTCTGGGGGCTGGGAAGAGGGCCTAACAACCCCTGCGGGCTCAGTGCTTTTCCTGAGTATTCCGCAGCCCTGAACCTCCTGCCACATCTGGAGCTGGGGGTACCAAGTGGGATTTAGGACAGAGCTGGGCCTGGTTTGAATGACCGTGGCCTTGGGCAGGATCCCACACAGGAGGCTGAGACCCCGGGCCCCGGCCTCCCAGGACAGACACGAAGGCTGGGGAAGGAGCCAGCGGCAGGCAGTGGCCTACAGCAATGGAATGCTCCTCCTGGCAATCCACTTAGGACGTCAGCCCAACCCCGGAGGATGCCCGGACCCCTGACTGGGGTTCTGCAAAGCTTTCCAAGACGCAGCGCCCTGACCACGCCACCCGGGGAGGCAGACGTGCTCAGCATCGAGCCAAGAGGTGGCCCCACTCCTCCCTCTGGCTCGTGGGTGAGGCAAGCAGCTGTTTCCTACAATGCCGACCTCGGCCACTGTCCTCACGGGCTGCTCCAGGGCCCTCCTGTGGGCAGGGGACTCTGGCTTCCTCTGGGGCGGCCCCAGGCCCCTAGGCACGACCTCACTGGTGGCAGAGTTGAGGGGAGCTCTGAGCTGACTCATCTCCACCTCTCCTGGCCTAGGCCAACTTACTCCCCCCGCCCCCCGAGCCCTCAGTCTACATCCTACACCCACAGCCCGGAGCCTGAGCTCTTCCCCCCAGCCCACTCCTCCCCCTCTCCTGGGTCTCTTTAGTTAAAATTTAAGGACATGCAGATGGGCTTAAAAACCCACAGTGGGGGCACCTGGATGGCTCAGCTGTTAAGCATCTGCCTTCGGCTCAGGTCATGACCTCAGAGTCCTGGGATTGAACCCGCATCGGGCTCCCCACTCAGTGGAAAGCCTGCCTCTCCCTCTCTCACTCCCCCTGCTTGTATCACACTCTCTCTCTCTCTCTCTCAAATAAATAAATAAATAAATAAATAAATAAATAAAATCTTTTTAAAAAATAAATGAGTAAAAATCCAATGGTGAATCGGCTCCTCCCTGCTCCCTCGACCCTGCCAGGACCCCTCAAGGTCCACCCCTGGGCCTGTTTCCCTACCTCCCTGTTGTGGATAAGGAAGGTGAGACAGTACTTCACAAATTGGGGTGGCACTGCTGTGGGCCTGAGGGGGCTCCTGGCCCCAGCCATCCTGAAAGCCCGGCTCACGGGCCCCCACTTTGCACAGAGAGCCAAGGCCGAAGGTCACGCAGCTGGCATTAGAGTCCCAGCTGGGTCGAGCACCTCCGGCACCCCCATTCCAGCGGTGACAGAGAGGACACTGCTCCTGAATGTGCCCGCAAGGCCAGGCTGACCCCTCCCTCTTGGGGCTGTGCTCTGCCCCTACCGTGTGTCCCCCCAGAGGGGCCAAGGAACCTGAATTTGATTCGGAAAGCCCGCCCGCTGGCCCTCCTCAGGCCTTACACTCATCGGGGGCCACAAGCCCTGGCCGGCAGGACCCCCTTGGATGTCCCTGGACCCCGTGCCTAGGCCTATTGAGTTTCTTTGCTGCTCTCCCACAGCCAAGCCCACACGCTGCCCGACTCCTCCCTGCTGGTTGTGCCCACAGAAAAGGGGGTTTCAAGGCCCTGGGCTGCCCCCTTCCTGCAGTTGCCGCTGGCGCCCGCGGCTCCCACAGCCCAGACCCACCCCCCTCCCTGGCCTGGGTTTCTGCGGGTCCCAGGGCTGGCAGCACCCAGCGGCCCCCAGGCTCCTTCTGTCTGCGGGGCCCTATCAGCAACAAAGTTGGTTCCCAGGCCTGCGCCCCTAGGCAAAAGACAGACTCCCCAGGCCACCACGAGGTGACCCCTGGGCACAGGCCCTGCCTCTTATAGCGGCTTTTCCAAGAGCTAGGACCGAGCTGGCTGGGGCAAGAGGTGAGATCGGGCAGAAGGGGGTCCAGGGAGGAACTTCAGGTGGAAGGACCCTTTGGGCATGATTAGGGAGGGAAGTGGCTCCCAGACCTGGGCATAGCCTGGGACCACTGGCCACTCTCCTGGGTCTGGGTCCGGCGCTCTCAGATTGGCTGATGGGGTTGGGGGTGCTGGCCCGGTCCAGAGGCTCGATGGGGCAGGGTAGGAGTACCCTCTTTCCAGGACAAGGACGGGGTAGGGTGGGAGATTCGGGGTCCCCAGAGCCACGTGCCCCCGCCCCTGGACTCAGCTGCCCCGAGCCGGCGCGGAGGGGGAGGGGGCGCGGAGTGGGACCGCGCGCGCCGCAGACAAAGGCTCCGACAGGTCTCCGCGCTCCAGCCCATCCCCGTTCCCGTCCCCGCCCGCCACCTCCGCGGTGACCGCTTACCTCGGCACGACCGGGCCCCGAGGTCCTAGGCGCTCCCGGCCCAACCTGTGCCCGCCGCCCCCGCGCCGGGACCCCTGGGCGCCCGCGCCCCACGCTCCGCGGTTCGGGCCCGGTGCAGCCGGCGTCCTCGGCGGGTCCGCTGTCCGCCCGGCCCGGGTCGGCGAGCGTGTCCGGGAGGCGCAGCGGCAGCGGCGAGCGCAGCGGGGGCTACCGCGCTCCGCCCTGGCCCGCCCCGGCCCGCCCCGGCCCGCCCCCCACGCAGAGCCCCGCCTGCCTGCCCCGCCCTCCCCCACCCCTCCCCGCGCGGAGTCCCGCCCCGCCCCCGCCCTCCCCATCCCCAAGGGCCCGCAGAGGCGGGGGCGGGGCCAAGGTTGAGGTCATCGCCCCCGACACCCCAGGGAGGGGCTCGGTGGCACCGGGCCACCCCTCGGGGTACCGTGTGTCTCATCTAGCCCGCCACCCCCGTGCCCACCTCCCCACGGGGGTGTCCAGGCCCACTACCCCCGTGCCCACCTCCTCCCCGCCTTGGGTCTTCTGGGGAGGGGGCAGGCGTGCTGTGCCCAGGTTAGTGGGTGCGACAGGTCACGCGGATGGCCAGACTCAAAGTTTTGAAGGATGAGTAGGAGTCCGTGGGATGGAGACCGTGAGGTGCGCGGATTCCATCCGGGTCTAGGGGTTGACCTCAACCCCTGTGCCTCTCCCTCGTATGATCCCCACCCCTGTCCAGTCTCTCCTCCCCCCAGCTTGGGAGCCGCGGTTTTCTCCCACATAGACGGAATTATAACCCTCTCTCAGGGCTGAGGGCCCCAGCTCGCACACCTCTGTCTGAGCCTGTTTACTCTCCCATAGCGTGGTTTCAAGGGAAACTGTGGAAGCTCAGGGGGCATTGCAGAGAGGAGCCCACCGGGGGCCCTGGCAGAGGACATGGGCCAGCGATGGGAGGGGGGTGTCCATGCAGGGAAAGGGGTCCTGCCACAAGGTGAGAACAGGACCCAGGTGAGGGGTGGACATGTCCTGGGTCCCGCGGGGGCTGGGCTCTGTGTCCGTCGGAATCAGGAGAGCCCCCTCCCCGCACAGGACCAGGCCGCCAGGATGGGGTCAGAGGAGGTGGCTGCCAAGGCCCCGCCAGGCCCCTGCCTGGATGCCTCTCCTCGCCTCCTAGCCGATTAGCTCCTCCTGTTGGGGTGAGACTTGCCTCTGCCACCCAGCAGTCAGCCCCGAGCTGCAGTTGGCACCTTTTCTCAAAGCCTTGCCCACCCCTTCTGAAAGACCGGCAGCCCCCTGGGAGTAAGGCCATGCTTGACTTCTGCCTGGATCCTCAGCACCCAGACCTTCCTCTCGTGCTGTCTGGACCAGGAGAGATGGCCAGCTGATCAAAGTGATTGATCCGATTTATTTATGAGAGAGAGAGAGAGAGAATGCAAGCAGAGAGGAGCAGCAGAGGGAGAGGGAGAAGCAGAGCCTCTGCTGAGCAGAGAGCCGGGTGCAGAACTCGAACCCAGCACCCAAAAAATCGTGACCTGAGCTGAAGGCAGACGTTTAACCAACTGAGACTCCCAGGTGCCCCAAGTGATTGATTTTAAAGTAAATGAGCCTCATGCTTCCCCGTGGGTTTGGAGCTTTGAAAGGGCCTGTGCAGGAAGCCGTCCCGAGCTCTCCTGGGTGTAAATAACAATTATTCAGTGTGCATGAGACGCTGCCCTAGGTACCAGGGACACATGGGGGGGGGGTCTCCGCCCCCAGGGGGTCTCAGCTTAACCGGGGACGCTGGCAACAAACAAGCAGCCATTTCCGGAAGCATCCAATGCCTGACAACAGGACCGAATGGTGGACTAGTGTGTGACAATGGGGACCGGGGTGGGCATCACTGCCTGGTGGTCGGGGAGGGCCATTCTGGGAAGGTGACACCTGAATGGGCCCATTGTGGGGTGGTTGTGGTTAGGGTCTTTTGGGTGCTGGGAACAGCCAGCGCGGAGTCCGGGAGCCAGAAGAGGCTCATTATATTCAAGAGCAGAAGGAAGGTCAGTGCAGCGGGAACAGAGGAGGAAGAACCTTCCGGTGGGAGATGGGAGGTGAGGTTGGGGCAGAACCCCGCCCGAGCGGGGTCTTATTGGCAGTGGGAAGGGGTGGGAGCCCCCGGAGTGGTTCGGAGAGGAAGAAGCATGACTCGACCTAGGTTTTTTAATCCTCGGGTGCTGGTGGGAGTGCAAATTGGAACAACCCTTCTGGAAAGTAAATTGGCCTAAAAAACATGCTTACCCTTTGATCCAGAAAATCTAGCCCAAGGAAATAATTCTAAATACAGAAAAGGCTTTGTACCCAAAGATGTGAGTTGTAACAGCCAAGCTTTGCAAATATAGCCCAATTACCCTAGGAGAGTGGGTAAGGAAGAGTCATCGTGGTGGGGACAGACAACATGATCGTTACATTCAAAAAACCCAGGGAAACCAGTGGAAGTCTGTGTAACCACACTAAGGAGTCCTAAGTCACCACTGGGATGTACGATTCTGGGGTACCCCCAGACCGTGGAACCGGCACGGTGAAGGTGGTTAGGGACACAGAAACGGGGACTGGGAAGGAATACAAGAGACACTAGGCATCTAGGGCACATTTTAAAAAAATGGGCAAAATGAGGGGCGCCTGGGTGGCTCAGTGGGTTAAAGCCTCTGCCTTCGGCTCGGGTCATGATCTCAGGGTCCTGGGATCGAGCCCCGCATAGGGCTCTCTGCTCAGCGGGGAGCCTGCCTTCCCCTCTCTCTCTCTGCCTGCCTCTCTGCCTACTTGTGATCTTTCTCTCTGTCAAATAAATAAATAAAGTCTTTTAAAAAAAAAAAGGTAAAATGATATTCTAGGAAAATATAAACGAGCAGACAAGCTGCTCCCAGAAGAAAAAGGAATCTAAATAGAACAATTACTAGGCAGGACCTAGAGGATTCTGTTAAAGATCTATTGTCCCTTTGCTCAAAACCCCAGGCTTGGTTGGGTAGGTTCGCAGAATTGCAGAATTTTACCAAAGTTTTAAGGAAGGAGCCACAGCATAGAAAAAAAAAGAAGAGCTTCCTCAACCTGACAGGTTTCTCTAGGAAGACAAAGGACCTCACTCACCTATGAATAGCAGTATAAAATCCTCAACGAAACAGTAGCTCATGAAATCCAGGAGCACGCTGGAATTAGCAGGCTCTGCAATGTGGTACACGCAGGAATGGTCTTGCGTAAAGAACGCTTTTGCCATCACGTGTCATAGGAACGGGCCAAAGAAAAAACATACAGTCACTGATACGGACACTAAAATGGGTAAAATACCACATTTGCCTGGCATTCGGCAAAATACAACCTCTACTCCTATTTTACGAACCGTAATTATTTACGAACCCTAACGAAATGGGATTTAGTGGATTTTTATGTGGCTGGCAGGTCAAAGGCACATCTCTTGAGACACACGAAAAGCAAGATTCGGATAGCTCCAGCGCTCCGCGCTTCTGCCCTCCCCGACTTCGGAGTCCTAGCTGGTGTGGTTCGACGAGAGAAATAAATAAGACGTCTAAAAATCGGAAAAGATAAGTTGAATGATTGTTATTTGTAGGTGACAGGATTACAGGGCTGGAAAAGCCAAGGGGCCCAAATGAAAAGCTTTTAAGAGATTTCCGCAGCTCTCCCACCCGAGGCCCAAGAGCTAATTGGAGAAAGGAAATGAAAGAAAAGATTCTTTGATGTAGGCAAACAAACAGAAAAAAAATCCCTGGTATTTATTTGAGAGAATGAAAGAGAGCGCAGGGGTGGGGGGGGGGGGAGAGGCAGACAGAGTCCTCCGTGGGGCTCGATCTCACAACCCCAAGATCATGACCTGAGCTGAAATCAAGAGTGATGCTTAATCGACTGAGCCACCCAGGCAGCCCCTATCCACCTCCCCCCCCCCGAATCTTAATTAGAAATGTCTAATCCCCATATGAAAAACTTGGACATAAAAAGGACATTTAAAAAAGAAAGAAAGAAAGAAAGAAAAACCTTTGCCAGGCACCCGGAAGAAAATAAATAAACAGAAAGGCACACCTCGTTCTTCCGCAGGAGGACTAAAAAGTGTGACCAACATGTCGTTTCTCTAAATCAATCCTCTGATCTAACATCATCCCAGTAAAAATAACAGCGAGTTGTCCTTCCTTTGGAATTAGATAAACTGCTTCTGGAATTCCTACGGGAAAATGAATTTGCAAGAATGAGCCCAGAAAAGACTAAAGAAGGAGGAGGAGGAGGCATCGAGACAAACTTGCTAGATATCAAGCCGAAAACAAAGCTCTTGTCCCGACAGCCGTGTGGGCTAGACTTTCCCGAGAGGAACCGATCAAGGGGACGGAAGGCAGTTCCAGAAGTCAACCCAAATGCACGCACTGACAAAGGTGGCTTGCTGTATCGGTGGGAGAAAAGATGGGTTATTATATGAGTGGCTTTTGGACCATCGGGTGACAATCTGAAGACAAAATAAAATCAAATGGGATTCCTATCTCATGTCTTATACCAAACCGAAGGGAGAACCTATGGGTTCCTTTTCTCTGGAGATCCTAAGGCAGGGTGAAAAACCACCGTGTTACAAAGGGAGGGAGAGAGCACACGGATGTGTCTGCCTGTGTACAGATTGTTCTGGAAGGATGGTAGGTTGGTAGGTAACAGTGATTGCTTTGGGGAAAGGAGACTGTGGGGCTGGGGTCAGAGAAGGGGCAATTATTTTTACTATAGCTTTTTTCTTTTCTTTCTTTTTTTTTTAAAGATTTTATTTATTCATTAGGAAAGAGAGAGAGAGAGAGCATGAGAAGGGAGGTCAGAGTGAGAAGCGGACTCCCCATGGAGCTGGGAGCCCGACGTGGGACGCGAACCCGGGACTCCGGGATCATGACCCGAGCCCAAGGCAGTCGCTCAACCAACTGCGCCATCCAGGCGCCCCAGCTTTTTTCTTTTTATTTTTTTATTTTATTTTATTTTTTAAAGATTTTATTTATTTATTTGACAGAGAGAGAGAGATCACAAGTAGGCAGAGAGGCAGGCAGAGAGAGAGGGGGAAGCAGGCTCCCTGCTGAGCAGAGAGCCTGATGCGGGGCTCGATCCCAGGACCCCAAGATCATGACCCGAGCTGAAGGCAGAGGCTTTAACCCACTGAGCCACCCAGGTGACCCGCTTTTTTCTTTTTAAAGGTAGGTTTGTTCGTTCATTCATTCGTTCGTTCATTCATTCATTCATTTATTTGACAGAGAACAGAGAGAGATCACAAGCAGGCAGAGAGTCAGGCAGAGAGAGAGGGGGAAGCAGGCTCCCCGCCGAGCAGAGAGCCTGATGCGGGGCTTGATCCCAGGACCCTGAGATCATGACCCGAGCTGAAGGCAGAGGCTTTAACCCACTGAGCCACCCAGGTGCCCCTTCTATAGCCTTTTGTAAGCTCTGAATTTTTTTGTTATTGTTAAGTAAGTTCCAACATGCGTGGAGCCCAGCGTGAGGCTCAAACTCACAACCCTGAGATCAAGACCTGAGAGGAGATCAAGAGTCAGACCCTTAACTGACTGAGCCAGGCGCCCCTATGCTTCGCATTTTTTAAGTGGGACACGCGGGATAGACCATTACGCACTCAGAATACTCCCTCCACATAGAGAAGTGACTAGAAGGAAATGTAGCAAAATACTGAACTGTGTTTCTGAATGTTTCTGTTCCTCCACCGTTACTAGAAGCCCGGGTCAATTTGTAATGCTTTTTGTCACATACGTGTTTCTCATGGAAAACAAAACTCGTGTTTACGTGCAGAGATAGACATCTTATCTGCCTCACCTGCCTGGCTCCCATGCTCTTCGCCCTGGCTCCTGGCGGCACCAAGTGATGGGAGGACTCGGGGCGAAGGACCCCTGGGCTGGGATAACGGGAGGAAGTTCGGGGTTTAGATTAGGGCCAAAGTCCGGGCGTGTGATCGATGTTGCCCAGTGTGCAAAGGATCTGAGCAGAGGATTGTGGTCGGGGAGGTTCAGGCCTGTATTGTGGGGGCTCAAGGGGCCAGCGGTGGTAGGCGGGGTGGGTGCCGCTGAGGAGGTCTCAGAGCTGAGAGGGGCAGGCCATCCCCACCGCTGGCTGGGTCAGGAGCCTTCCTTGGGGGCCATCCAGCTGTGCGCTCTGCGGAGCATAAGGAACCTTTGGTGTCAAGGAGGAAGTGGGGCCGGGACGCCTGCTGGCTCAGTCGGTTAAGCATCCGGCTCCTGATTTCGGCTAAGGTCCTGATCTCAGGGTCGTGAGATCGAGCCCCACAAAAGGCAGTGCCGGGCACGGAGCCTCCACGAGATTGTCTCTCTCCCTCTGCTCTTCTCCACTGTGTGTGTTCTTGCTCTCTCTCTCTCTCTCTCAAATAAATAAATCTCCCAGGTCCCCTATGACATGGGACCATTAGTGTCCTCGCCCAGGTTATGTGTGAGCAGAGGCCCAGAAACGTCCCTGGCTGGTAGGTCCAGGCTGAGCCTTGTGACCCTACATCCTGTGTGTTTGCCGCTACGCACGGGTGCCTCTGCTGGGGGGCCCTCTCTGGGGGCCTCTGTGCAGGGCCGGGAAGGGGTTCCCTGTGGGGGTGCCCGGGGGCGCAAGGCCTGGGCCTCATTGATAGCAGCAAGGACCCTGGTAGTCGATGTCTGTCCTTTCGACCCTGTTAGCAACCCTGCCCTGGAGGAAAGCCATCGGCCAGGATGAAAAACGCAGCCAGTGAAGGCCCCATCCGCAGAGCAGGTGACAAGCTGTGGCCGGGCGTGCGGGAGGAGCCTGCGGCATCCCTGTCCCGTCAGCTGGGCCCCTGTGGCACAGTCAGGTCGGTGCCGGGGGAGGCCATGCGGTACCTGCCTCGTGGACGGGGGGGTGGGGCGGGGGGAGGCTGCCACTCCCAGGGATCAGGGCACCTGCCGTCCTCATGTGCCGAGTTCCAAGCACTGTTCTAAATGGCCTCAGATGCTCCAAATTTTTTTTTTAAAGAATCATCCTTCAGTAGGATGACTACCAAGGCCCTCCTTGGTTCCTTGGCTTTTGCCAATCCACCCTCCAGCCCCCTTCCTAGGCAGGGTGAGCTTCCTAAAAGGTGTCCTTCTGCTAACCGTCTCCCGTGAGTCCTCAGTGCCCCAGGGCTAGAAGCCAGAGCCCGGGGTGTTCTGCGCCAGCCGATCTCTCCCACCTGTTCCCTCCCACACCCCCCTTCTCGGGGAATGGCTGACAGAGTGAGTGGGCAACAGGTCAGCTCCTGGCCTCGGGCCCCACCAGCCCGGGTTTGGCTCAGCTCTGCTCAGTCCAGGCCGATAAGATTCCTTTGAAAACCTTGTGGGCTTCCTGTGTATCAGATTACAACACCCTCCAGCGGGTAAAAGCCGCGCACACACGTATTGGTTTGAGAATCCTCTCTCTGTTTGGGGTTATGGGACACGGCACTTAAGAATTTTCAGAGCCTTCTGAAAGTCAAACAGGGAGAGTCCAAGGCTTCCTAGGAGACTTCCCATATTGCTGAGAGTTTCCAGCACGGCCTGGAGTGTTTCTGAGCCACGTCTGTTACTCGGATAATGGCACCTTGGAGATTTTGCCATGTCCACAGCAAAACCTGGCCACAGCCCACGCATCCCTTGACGGGGGACAAGTACCTAGACTGTGGTCCCTCCAGACCCTGCTGTAGTTCTCAGCAATAAGAGGGATCACACGACTGAGACCCCAACAACTAGGAGGCATCTCGAGAGCGTTACACCAAGCGAAAAGGCGGCATGGGCACAGAAGGGTGCACATCCCTTCATACGAGGTTCTAGACAAGGTAGCACAGCTTTAAGGCAATGAAGACAGCGTTCCCGCTCGGGAAGTATGGGGGGCACAGCGGCTATCCCGGGTGATAGCGATGTTCTCTATCGCGCTAGAGCTTAGGCATACACGGTGCATGCATCTGTCAAAACTCAGCATGTCCCCGTTAGATTTGTGCATTTCACTGTTGCTGAATTCTGCCTTTAAAAAAACCCCACAAAAACAAAACAAAAACCCCAAACCCAAACCCAAACCAAATATCAATGTCTAGCTAATGGGGAAGTTTACTGATGTCTGCCACTGACTTAGAAATGCCTTAAAAACAGCGAGATGGGTCGGTGGCTGGCGAGGGGGACGGGGGGACGGGCAGCTGTCCCAGAAAGCTAACGGAGCGAATGCAGACAGCGAGCATATGGGTGCTCTCGGCACCACTCTTTCGGATCTTCTTTATGTTGGAAACATTCGTAATAAAATGCTGGAGGAGAAAGAAGAATAAAGAGAGCCCCGCAGTGCCCCTGACTGCCCATCACGGCTCCAGTGGGGCTGTTCCGGGCCACGGCGGGGTTGCCATCTGCTTCCTACGGAGCGCAAACCTGATTTAGTCCCAACTTATTAACTTAAAGGCCATTAGAATCTTCCCAGCAACCTGTACTTGCAGCCAAGAGCCTGGGGCCCGCCCAGGACACAGTCGGGGAGGGAGAGGGAGCCCCCCCTACCCGGGGCAGAGGGAGGGACGCTGCGTGGGCTGCTGTCCACGGACATGCCGGGCGGGGCTGGGCTCAGCAGATCACGGAGGGAGGGGGTCTCTGCCCCTCCGTGTCCCCTGCTGCAGGAGCAGCCTTCACCGACGCCCTCTCCTCTAATTCTTACACAGACCGGGGTCCCCCCTGAGCCCCCTTTCAGAGGTGAAGCAGCGGCAGGTGAGTGGTGAGGTGGGGCTCCCGCCGGGGAAGGAGGCTTTGAACCACGCATGCAGCGCGTTTCGTGCTCAGTGCTCACGGCGGCCCCGGGGCACGGGGACCACACAGCCCCTGTCTCCCTGCAAGGACGGTGACGTCAGGGGAGGAGACCCAGCCATCTGGGCATAAAAGGCAAATCAAATAAACAAGCAAAGCCCGGAATTCTCTCCTGAGAGGGCAAAGACACCCGTGTGGTGCTGAGCCGGAGGGGACGTGGGGGGAGGGGGGAAGGCGCAGAGACAGCAGCTAGGGGCCGGGCTCTGCTCAAATCCTCACCCGACTCTGGGCAGGGAAGCTAGGACAGAGGGGGGAGGCTCCTGTCACACGGCCAGGCCAGGCTGACGCTCGTCCCTCCTCGGCCTCCCGTCTGTCCTGCGGGTTATGCCGTGCCCCAGACCCACGCCCCCAGGCCTGGAGATTAAAGGGGTGGCACCCTGGCCAGGCTTCCAGGACCTGGGCCCCCAAGCTGTAAGTGGTCTCCAGGGCCTCCATCCCTCAGGACACCCCAGGCCGGCCAGCGGGCTGGGATGAAGGCTCCTGGGGCTGCCGCCGCTGGATGCTGGCCAGGACGGCGGAAACTGCCTGGCCTTGCTCCCAGAGCTCGAGCAGGAAGAGCTCTTTATTGCTGCTGCTGTGGGTGAGGTGGGGGGAGCTTGGGGACCCTGGGGCCTGCTGGGAGTCCTGAGGCCTCCCTCCCCACCAGGGCCAAACCCTTGGCTCCCCTGCCCCCCTCCCCGACACCCCTGCCGCACCCAATCTTCCTGTGGCTTCCCCTCCCCTACAGGGAGGCGACTCCTTCCTGAGCTTTACCCTCGGAGTTCCCTCTGCCTGGAGGGCCCGCCCGCCATCGCGCGCTCCCCTCTACAGAGGCTCTGGGCCACCGTCCCCTCCTCCAGGGAGCCTCCCCTGACTTTGGGGAGGGGGGATGACTGAGAGCTCTCACCAGGTATCCGGCATCATCGAACCCTCGCCGCAATGACAGCCCGACTTACAGGTGGGGACGAGGCCCAGAGAGGTGAGAGCACTTGGCCGGCGTCGTCGCACAGCTAAGCCGCTCGCTGCGTCTCGGTGCAGGGCTGGGCCTGGAGGGGGGGCTCCAGAAGTGAAAGGGGCTGAGCAAGTGGACTACGGGCGGGAACACAGTGACACCAGCCCGTCGCAGAGCCCCCTACGCACTGTCTCAGTCCTCCCGCTCGCACACCCATTTCACAGATGCGAGGATGCCCCGGGGCGGCCCGAGCTTGCCCGGCGGCCGCGGCGGGAGGGGCAGAAGCAGGAGCCCCGCGCCTGTCTGCGCCTTGCGCCAGCACCCTGCTTGCGACAGCTGGCCGGCCGGGGCTGCGGGCCACACTCGGGCCTTACCTGGGGCTTGCGGCGCTCCGTCTGAGCCCTCTCCGGTGCACTCAGAATTTGCTCGTCGGGCACGCTGTTCGCAGGAGCCTTTGTACTCTCTATTTACAAGAGGAGGCTTGTGAGCAAATTAGCAGGGTAACCAGGGAAAATGTTTGGCTTCCGTGGGTGGGAGTTGCAGCCATCTGTTCCCAAGCGCTGAGAAAACACTGGAGCAGTCGCGGGGGGCCGCGGGGAGCGCTCCCTGGAGCCCGCGGGCTGTGTGTCCCAGGGCGGGGAGCTCGCCCTCTCTGGACCTCACCACCTGCATCTGTAGGGCCGAGGGCGACTGCACAGCTGCCAGGGCCCCAGAAGACGGCCTGCCCGCCTCCCCCTCCCCCTGCACACCCCGCCCCCTGTGGTGTGGACGGAGCCCCCGGCAGGCAGAGGAAACAGAAGGAGACGGCCAACAGGGAGGACAGCCAGGGGACAGCGCGGGCCTTCCCAGCACCAGCCTCTGGGGTTTTATTTACCATTGGATTCGTTTTGTTCCCAGGCTGGAAATAGCTTTATTGTTTCCTCCGATTATAAAGATGGTAATTCACCAACCCAGGGAGGTCAGCTGCGCGAGATGCGCCGCTCCTCGGATGCAGACCATCTGTTGAGAGGGCTGTCGGTCCAGACGTCTCCGTGAGCCGCCTGCCGTGTCCGGGCCCCCGTGCGGTGAGATCACCGACCGGGAGACGGCAGAGAGACGGACGGGGGCCACCCTCACCCAGGACCCTCTGGCTCCTCGTCAAGGTCCTTGGAGACTGTCCCCCGAAGCCTTTTCCTTTCCGCCCCCCCAGGAGAGCAGAAAGCTTGATTTTGAGCCTTGTCGAATCTGAGTCCAGCCCAGGCCTTCTGCCTCCGAGCCGTGGGACCTCGGCCCCCTTGCCTCATCGGCCAAGATGGGGTCCCGACAGTAGCCGCGTCACAGGATCGTTGCTAATGACGTGAGTGACGCATGCCGACCGTCAGGCCCGCTGGCACTGAGGTCGGTGCCCGGCGGCTGGGAGCCGCGCTCGGTAGGACCACCAGTTACGTGCCCCAGGCGTCTTGCCAGGCGTGACTCCCGATCCTGCGGGCTCTGTGCCCGGCGTGCAGGGCTTCAAGGTGAGGCTGGACCGTCCAGCCCGAGGTCCGTGCAGCGGCTGTCTGCAGGCCGCCGGGACCGGGACCCTCAGCCTGCCCACGACCAGAGCGTTGGGGTCTGCGGGCGTGTTCGGCACCCAGAGGTCAGGCTGTCCCCCAGGCTGGGAAGAGGGCTGGATGTGGCACTTGGAGGGCAGTGGCACAGTAGCCATGTCCCTGCACCCCGTGGGATTTAGTGAGAGAACATTCTAGATGCCTCAGCTCTGCCTTCCCAGGCTGTGCTGGAGAACACAGCTTCCCCCGGATCCTGCCAAGCGTCCCCATGCTGGTTCCCTGTCTGAGCAGTCCTGAGCTCCCTTCCGGGGCTCTGCAGGGACGTTCCCCCCGATGAGCGGCTACGTGGCTGGCGTGCAGCCCCAGACGGAGGGTGACCGAGGGGCCTGAGGACAGAACTTGGCCACGAAGGCTGGGATGTCCACACTCCTGCACATGTGACACCTCGCCGGGAGCAACGGGGCTGGCAGGGGTGGAAAAGAAGGGAGGCAGTGGACTGGGGTTGGCCAGGATGGGGGGCCGGAAGTCAGAGGTCAGCAGGGTGCCATTGCCGGCCCCCCTAACCCCTCTGTCCTGGGAGGGAGCCCAGTTCTCACCAGGTTGTTGGAAGGTGTGAGACAACACATTTGTTCAACATGTTCGCTGCATGTAACGCATGACAGGCGGGTCTTATGATCTTTGACCTTTGAGCCAGGCCCTGCAAATTCGGGGACAGGGCTGAGCCCATGTTCCAGACTGGATACCTTCGTTCATGTGGCTGGGGCCCCCTTGGAAGCCTTCCTGAGCCGTCGGATGCCGCCGATGCCTGCGGTCGTTGTAATCACGGGCTGCAGGATTAGGAGGTGGGGGCGGGCCCGAGGCCCAAGGGTGTTCGCTGCGGGGTCTCCTGCCTGTCCTCCAGGGCCGGGGCTCCCCCCCAGCCCCCAGGAGCAGCGCAGGGCTGCTGGAAGGCGGCTGTTCCGTCCCTGGAAGGAGCTTAGCTTGGCTGCATTTTCCTAATCCCCTTGGAGGATTAAAGAAACTCAGTCCTTGTCCCCTGATAATGCCACTTAAGGATTTACAGGTTTCAGGCTCTCCAAGAGAAAGCCCAGACGGCTTTGTTCTCGGCTCGCTGGGTGACCTTGATCTAGGGCTCTGCTCCTCCTCCTATAAAGAGGTTGGCAGTGTGGTCAGCAGCCGCCGGGATGTCAGGTTGTCTAAGGGGGTGGACCGTGGTTACCGCCGTTAGCGTTGGCTCAGAAAGCTTCCTCGTCCCACCCCACCCCCACCCGCTGTGGGGAGGCAGGGCTGTCGGGCACGAAGCAGGAGGCCGGTCTCAGGACGGCATCCACGGGAACACAGTGGCTGGTCGAGGATGGGCACAGGGCTCGTGCACGGCCCCCCAGAGCCTTCCTCAGAACCGCAGCTGGATGGAGCGCGTAGGCTTCTCCCCCCCGGGAAGCTAAGATCAAGCTGTCTGCCATGTGCCGCGCACCAACGAGCAGAAGGAAGTTGGGGATGACAAGCACAACAAACAGATGGAGAGAGAGGCAAAGCCCCCGCCATGTCGGGGCCCTGGATCTAGCCTTACCTGATACCTGCTCTAGGCACCAGTACATTCCCTTCCTGGTAGAAAGCTGTTCTAGCTCGTGTTTCTGCTGCTTGGAACTGGACGGGATGGCCGTGACTATCGCCAGGAGGAGGAACACCTGATTTCATCGGATCCTCAGGGGGGCCCCCACTTCCTTCCAAAGACCAAGAAGCCTCCAGCGAGATTTCTTGCAGCTCTAGAGGCCCAGATATCTGGTGAGGTCACCTTGGCTGGCGGCATCTCGGATCTGCCATCGTGGCCGCCCAGGGCCCCCCTCTGCGTGATCCTCTCGTTCCAGGCTCTAGGGTCCGATGCTTCCCTGACTCTCCTCTGGGTTTGGGGGCAGCTGCTCGGGTCTCTGCCTTGGCCCTCGGAAACAAATCGCCCTGGAATTGTCCCCGTCTGAGGGTGCTGTCTGTCTTCGCTGGGGTTCTGGGCGATACACAAGCCGTGGAAAGCACACAGGATCTGCTGAAACACGGCAGCTCTGGATGGAGCAGCAAGGGAGGCGGCGGGGGCGACAGGACCAGTAAAGGCCCCCAGGTGGGTCTCACGCGAGCCACGCGCCTCTGATGCTCTGCTTTCCCCATCTGGGGAGCCAAGACGCCGCAGACAGCCGGGCCCCAGAGCGCCGTATCTCGCATCACTCATCCACCATCACATGGTTACAAAAACGCTGGAAGTGATAACACACGGTGACGGCGAGGACGAAGGAAGAGGCCCGCCCAGCCTTTGCCGGGGGGGAAACGTGACATGCTGTGGCCCTTCTGGAGAGTGGGGTGCTGGCTCAGTGATCTAGCGTGGCCTAACAAACCGCCCCCCAAAACCGAGGGCTGAAGCAACGGCCCCCGCCCATTCTGCTCACGGATCTGGAAGTGAACCGGGTTCCGCCGGGAGGTTCTCACTCTGCGTCTCAAACGCAGTCCGTCCCGTGCAGAGGGGGGCTTTTCCCCTCGTGGGTCCACTGCCCGGGCCACGGCTCAAAGCGCAGGGCATGGGGCTGCCGTGGCTTCCTTGCGACACTGCTCTCCTCCGTACGGTGGCCTCGTACGGGGTGGCGCGTCGTGGCTTAAATTGTGCCCCTGAGTCCTAAGCCCCAGCGCCGGTGAACATGACCCTGTTTGGAAACACGGTCCTGCACGGTTTAAGAGGAGGGCCAGATGGATTGAGGTGGGCCCTATTCCAATGACCGGTGTCCTTAAAAGCAGAGGGAGATGCGGCTACAAGCCAAGGAATGCCCGGGACTGCTGGCTTTCAGCGGGAGCTGGGAGGGAGCCCGGGCAGACCCTCCCCAGCCCCTGTAAGTTGTGGGCGGGGCTGGCTTCTCTTGAGGCATGTCGGTGCCCGTCTTCTCCCATGTCCCCACGTGGTCGTCCCTCTACGTGTGTCTGTGCCCTGAAATCCTCCTTTTAAGAACTCCAGTCCCATTGCATTGGGTCTCCCTACCGGGACCTCCTTTTACCTTAATTCTCCCTTTAAAGAACCTGTCCCTGAAGACACGTTTTGAGACACTGGGGGTTCGGGAATGCATCATTAATGTGGGGGTCGCGGTGCAGCCCGTGTAATACGTGTTGCAGAAGCCACAGGAGATGGGTCCATGACAACTCCGGGCCCCCGCGCGCTTTTCCCGAGACTCGGTCACTGCTGCCTTGTTCGGCCCTGGTGGGTGTGCAGATGCCCTCTGACCCCTGCTGAGGGAGGGGTGGGCTGGGAGGAGAGGTAGGTGGCGAGAAGGAAAACAGGGAGAAGGAAAGTGACTGGAAATAAAGATTATAGTCCAGGGGCGCCTGGGTGGCTCAGTGGGTTGGGCCTCTGCCCTTGGCTCGGGTCGTGATCTCGGGGTCCTGGGGTCGAGCCCCGCATCGGGCTCTCTGCTCGGCGGGGGGCCTGCTTCTCCTTCTGCCTCTGCCTGCCTCTCTGCCTGCTTGTGATCTCTCTCTGTCAAATAAATAAATAAAATCTTTAAAAAAAAAAAGATTATAGTCCATGAAATAACACACATGCCGTGATGTTCGGGGGAACGCGCATCGCTTTGTGAAGTACGCACAAGCGCCGTGCAACAGATATCCGTGCGGGATAAAGAACTCTGCCCAAGGTTTTGCCTCTGGGTCTTGAATTTCTGTCCACGGAGCCCGGGGACAAGGAGGGTTTGGGCGTGTTGCTGACATACCCTAAAGTATCATGGTCTCCGGCCCCCTGGCCCCCAAGATGTCACAGGGACGAAGGACCAGGCCTGCCTGGAAACCCCTTCCCGGTTCGCAGAGGTCTATCTTCAATGGAGCTCAGACACGGGAAGCTCTCGGCCTCTGGGGTCTGTGGCTTCACCCCCCCCCCCGGCCCAATTGTCCCTTTGTGGCCAAAGGCTGTGAGGGGTCCGAGGGCGTCTCCATCTCCGTTTTCCTGGGCTTTTAAGGGATTTTTAATAGTTAATAGTACGGCTGCCTTCTGAGCCCCTGGGAGCTGAGGGTGCTTTGGATTTCTCCATGTCCCTACATGGGGGGCCAGCCTCCCCTCCAGCCGCTCGAGGTGAGGGGGGGGCTCGGGGCCCAGAGGAGGACTTGGAAAGTTGCAGGGGACAAAAACTCAGCTCATGGAACCACCCTGGGGCTCAGGCCAGGGGAAACAGGGTCTCAGAAGTGCTGGACCCGGGAACCGGCCTGCAGGGAGGTCATTCACCCCCGTCTCCCAGGAGGGCCTGACCCTCCTCTCGCCATCCCAGTGGGAGAGGCCCAGGCAGAGTCCTGGTTGGCCCGGCGTGGGTCCCGGGGCCACCCGGTGTTGGGGGGGCAGTCCGACGGCCCCACGGCTGGGGGAGCTTATCCCGAGAAGGGGGTGCTGTTCCCGGAGAGCACAGGATGCAGCGTGCATACTGAGGAGGACCACGCTACAGCATCTAGAATATTCGTCAGGAGGAGAGCGCCAGAAATCGAGGGAGAAAAAAGATTCTATGAGTTAAGTGGGAACCAGCCCTTCTATTCTGGTCCCTTTGATCCTTATCAGCGTTGTCAACTCCATGACGACAGGGGACCCGCGCTTTGAAGCTGCCAGTGATTTTTGTAAGCAACCAAGTTTGTATTTTTATCCCTACAAACCCTCCCAACGGTGGCTTTCTCAGGGGCGGTGGTCAGGGCGCGGAAGGCTCTCGAGGGTGGTACTGCCCGCAGGGCTGCGGACATGTCGCAGGGCCCGGCGGGGACACAGGTGGCTTCAGATTCCGTCCTGTGACTTCACTGTGCCGCCGGGCTGGGCGCGGTCAGGCTCAGCTGGCGCCCGGGGCCCCGCCCCCTCCGCAGTGGCACCCGGGACAGGGTGCCTCCTCGAGGACATTTGCAGGCGCCGACTGTCTTCCCTCAGCCAGTATTTCACTGGAAACCACGACCTTCAGCGCGAGAGGCCACACGCAGTGACACACACACACACAGTGACATCCACACACACACGCACACACACGCACACAGTGACATCCACACACAGTGACATCCACAGACACACACAGTGACATCCACAGACACACA
>CM052805.1:30994040-31065768 GCA_028533885.1 Nasua narica
GGCATTGGGGCAGGTGTGGCTCGCGGGGACTGAGCCCCGGCCGCGTGTCCCTGCAGCTGCTCCGCCGCAGGAGTCCTCGCTGGCAACCGCGGCCCCTGGCTGTGTCCCCAGAGCTTCGGAGTGCCCCAGCTCTGGCATGCGGCCCCGGGAGGCCCCGCACGGTGTGGTCACGACGCGTCTCCACGCTCACCGCCAGGACCAGGTCTGACGGGGACCCCCGGGCCGAGCCTCAGCCTCTGGGGCCCCGCCGACCTCCTGCCCCCACGGACTGGCTGGGGGCCGAGGCACTAAGGGCAGGGGTGGCCAACCCGGCCTCGAGATGAAGAACTCGAGCATATTTGGACCAGGAAAAAAAACAAAAAAACAACCAGTCAGCACGACGTAGCCTGGTGCCGCTCCTTTGGAAGAATTTGGCGGTTTCTTAATAAAGCTCCGCATCTTTCTGCCGTCTGACCCAGCGGTTGGGCCCCGTGCTCCGCGCCCCTTGAGCTCCCACAGGAGCGAAAACCCCACGTCCCCATGAAAACCTGTGCATGGATGCCTGCAGCCGCTTTACCCTCAACTGCCCAGACTTGGAGGCAACCAAGACGTCCGGCACAAGGTGATGGAGGGCGCGTGGTCCACGCGGACAGTGGAATGCGGTTAGGCTCGTACTGCCAAGGAAGGGGCCATCCAGCCGTGAAAAGCCACGGAGGAATCTTACAGGCACATATTTAAGTGAAAGCAGCCAGTCTGAAAATGCCACGTGCTCTAGGATCCCAGCTCTATGACGTTCGGGAAAAGGCGAAACCATGGGGAAGGTGGTGGATCGGCGGCTGCCGTGGGGCGGGGGCAGGAGGGGTGAAGCGGAGGAGCACGGAGGACTTGCAGGGCTGTGAACCTTCTCCGTGGGATGCTATAGTGACGGCCGTGTGTCGTCAACGTGTACCCAAGCCCGCACACCGTATGACCAAGAGCGAACCCGACTGGGAATTACGGACCTTCATGTCGTGTCCATACGGACTCATGGACTGTAACAAAGCTGCGCCATCCTGGTGTGGGACGTGGGGAGGGGGGCGGGCAGCGGGATGTGGGAGCCTCTGCGTCTCCCTCCCGACTTTGCTGTGAACGCGCGGCCTCTCCGGGCTGGTGACCTGACAGAGAGGCAGCTGCTGGGCCTCGGGCTGAGCGTCCTCCCGCTCCTGGGTCACGGCCCCCTCCTGCCTGCTGGCACCTGGGGAGTCACTGAGAAGCCAGTGGTGCCCAGAACGAGCGGTGTTTTAATAAACGGAAGGGTCTGGATGGAAACCAGGCACAGAGACTGGCGGGTGAGGGCATCTGGCAGATGCTGTCTTCAGAGTGAGCAGAGCCAGTAAGGACCAGCCCTGAGGCCAGAATCCAGCCTCTCCCCGCCCCCCCATTCCAGGCAGTGTGACCTCCCAGGGCCGGCCCCCGGCAGGTGAAGCTGGCTCCCAAGGGCACTTGGAAGCTGAGTGTTAAACCTTCAGAAATGGAGCAAGTCGCTACTCAGAATTACATTACATCGACGTACGATTAAAAAAATAATTCTCGGGCCCCTGGGTGGCGCAGTTGGTTGAGCGACTGCCTTCGGCTCAGGTCATGGTCCTGGAGTCCCGGGATCGAGTCCCACATCGGGCTCCCGGCTCCATGGGGAGTCCGCTTCTCACTCTGACCTTCTCTCTCTCTCACTCTCTCTCTTTCCTAGTAAACAAATAAATAAAATCTTTAAAAAAAAAAAATTCTCAAGGGACGCCTGGGTGGCTCAGTTGGTAAGCAGCTGTCTTCAGCTCAGGTCATGATCCCAGCGTCCTGGGATCGAGTCCCGCATCGGGCTCCTTGCTCCGTGGGGAGCCTGCTCCTCTCTCTGCCTCTGCCTGCCTCTCTGCCTGCTTGTGTTCTCTCTCTGTTAAATGAATAAATAAAATCTTTAAAAATAAATAAAAAAAAATAATTCTCAAATAAAATAATAGTTTGAGTAGGTCACCGGCAAGAGGAGATGCCCTTTGGGGGCTCCTGGGGGGCTCCGTCGGTGGAGCAATCCTGTCTTCGGGCCCAGGTCATGGTCCCGGGGTCCAGCCCCGCGTCGGGCTCCCTGCTCCACCGTGAGTCTGCTTCTCCCTCTGCCCCCACTCGTGCTTGTTCCCTCACTCGCTCTCTCTCACAAACAAAAACAGAGGGCAGAGCTGCCCTTTGGGGGTTTCGCGCAGCTTGTCTGCGGGCTCGCCCACCGGTGGGGGCCTCTGGTAGGTAGGCCAGCTCAGTCGCCTCCTGGCGGCCTCGGGCCTGCGAGGACTCTGGGGGAGTCTGGGGGGACCCCTGGCTTCCCTCACACGGTTTCCAGGCACTCTCAGGCAGAAATGCTGGAGCGGAAGTAATTTCTTCTGAGATTTTAGAGCTGGCAAGAAATCTCACCTTCCAGAGGGCCTCCTGGAGGAAGGCGGGGAGGGAATGGGCGTCTCAGGCCCAGGAGGCCTAGCTGGAGGCAGCTTCCCTGGGTGACGGGGTCCCGGCGCGGCTCAGGGGAGGGGGTGGCTGTTTGGGCGCCTGGGGGGCACCCCTCACAGCCTCTCCCAGGCGGCTCCCACGATGAGGACCCAGAAATCGTCCTCCAAACACTTTGCGCTCGATGACATCTCTAGGCTCTCAGAGGGCAGGCCTCCCAGCTGGGGGAGTGTGAGGTTTCCCAGCCAAGGGCTCTTACAGACTCTCCAAGATGGCCCTGACCTCAAGGAGAGGTTCTTGAGCTCTGCCTCGGAGGGAGAAAATGAACACGTACTGTGGGTTGGAGAACGGCCTCTGCCCTTGGAGCCTGCTCAGGGGTCAGCAGCCTGGGCCCAGCTTTGGCGCTGGGGGATGGGGCAGTGGCTCAGCCCTGCAGGGACAGTGGAATAGGCCAGGCTGGACGTGATGAGGCAAGTAAGGAGCCTGATGCAGGTGTTCGGCACGACTTTCAGACCCTTGGCCCCAGTGGCCCTTGAGGAAGCAAAGCTTTCAGGACGGGGCAAGAGGCGTTCTGCTGTGTCCAGGTGGGAGAAGCGGCCCTGCAGGGCAAGGGGAGGGTCGGGAGAACTGGGCTCTCCTCCCAGATGCACTGGCGGGGGGCTCCCAAGGCCGGTCTGAGCCCAGACGCGCTCCTTTGGCGTGTGTGCGTCTCAGCCTGCCGCAGGAGCAAGGCTGGCAGCTCTCCCTTCTTCGCCATTAGACTCTTAAAATCCGGCGTCCTGTCACCCGAATGTATTTCGGGTTGTACGTGTAAGAGGGGGCACTTCCGCAAACCACCACCGCGGTACCCTCCCGCGCTGAAGAAGAGTGAACGATGTTTCCTGAACAGCGTGCTGTGGGCCATCAGTGCTCGCGTTTCCCCAAACGCTTTGTAGATTTTCCCACCGTTTATTTTGAAGTGTCAGTGTTACAAAGGGGTCAAAGATCAGTAAAAGGAAGACTGACAGACCCTTCTGTGTTCTCTCAGATGGTCCTCTGTCCTTACTGAGGTCCAGAGTTTTTCCAGTAGGTGTATGAACATCGTTTTAACCTCCCACGCAAGCCCTTACTATGACTGTATGTCTTCGGGCGCCCAGGTGAAGCACTGCCTTCAGCTCAGGTCATGGTCTCCGGGTCCTGGGATCGAGCCCCCTGTTGGGCTCCTGGCTCAGCGGGGAGTCGGCTTCTCCCTCTGCCTCTCCCCCTGCTTATGCTCCTTCTCTGTATCTCTTGGTCTCAAATGAATAAAATAAAATCTTCAAAAAAAAAAAAAAAGAGTCTGTATGTCTTTATATTCATCGAAAGAGTTATCAATGTCTTCACTCATCACTTCATCACTGTTTTTTTTTTTTTCCTTCCAAAACAGGATACATCTTTTCTCTTACTCTTCTTTTTCATCCCTCTGGGAAAATGGGTTCATTCATTCCACAAGTGTTACTTGAGTAGCTCCTTGTGTAGACTGGTCATTTCATTAAGCGTCTTCTTCGCGATGTTGATCTCTGCTACCTCGGGGCTTGGTCCCTTGTTACCCCTCCCCCCACCGCTGCATTTTGCTCACTATTCCTGGTGCAGGAGACTCAATCGGTGTGGCTTTCGTGATCAGACACACCTGAGCATTCTTCTGTGATTGGACACATTCTGGGCTCTCCAGAGAGACAATCATTTTATTTGCAGGTGATGAAAATCCACCTCCTCCTTTCCAGTATTTTTTATTTTGCTTTTAATTGGGGTAAAATATATACACGGTAATATTTCCCATTTTAGCCATTTTTTTTAGGTGTGGAGTTCAGGGGCGTTCGGTACAGGCGCAATGTTGTATATCCTTCACCACTAATTCCAGGACCTTTCATCATCATTCCAGAGAGAAACTCTGTCCCCGATCCCCGAGCCTTCCCCACGCCGCCGCCGCCGCCTCCACCCCCCCGGGCACACGGCACGCGTCCCGGGTCTTCTTCGGGGCTGGCGACCGGGGCTGTCCTGTCTCTTTTCAGCAGAGTTGCCTTTCGAGTGTCTCAACCTGAGAATTTCCCCTTCTTTCTTTTGAGCCCCATTACGCATCTGCGTTTCTAGCCAGAGTGGGGGTGGTTCTCGGTCCGCCAAGTTCATTCCCGTTGCTGGAACCCTCCACGTCTCCCCACACGTACTTCCATGGCAGGCTTTCCGTTTCTGGAGCAGAAACCACGGTGCCCGCCTGCCTGCCTGCCTCCCCCGTGGGCTCTCCGGTGCCTCCTTTCAAAGAACGCTCTATCTATTCCGTGATCGGCTGAAACACGGTCAGGCGAACGCCGCAGACGAGCTGAGGGCTGAACACGGATTTTAAGTGACAGCTGTGTAATGACATCTTCTCTTCACTGGCCTGTTTCTTTACCAGGTTTTATTTTAAGCTCCTCGGGGCATATGTGTTGCTATTGAGAACCTCTGCTCAGAGCCTCTCTGGCAGCCAAGCTCTCCCCCGGCTTATGCAAATAGAACCCCCCAGAAGGCAGCCCCCACGCGATGGCACAGAGCTCTGGGTTCTCAACCAGCGGAGCCGTCAGGCCCGCCTCCCCACAGCCCACGGGACCCTGAATTCCGCTCTCCTGCCGTGGACTTGGGGTGGCCCTTTGGACGTGGGGTGCCGGGTGTGCTCCTTCTCTCGGTTGTAGAGACACGCGTGTGGAGAAGACATTCAGCGTCCCATGGGGCTGGGGAGACACGCACGGACCCGAGTCCACACAGGCTGCGAGGGAAAGTGAAGCATGGTCCAATCTTGGGGCGGTCTCCGAGCACGATGGTCATCACATCACCGCTCCCGCCCTGTGGGAGCACCGGCTCCCCGCCCTCACGCCTGCCCCGACCCTCTGACTTGTTTTGGCGGGACAGTGAGATCAAGGGAACAGCGTACCAGGTTTTGTTTGTTTTAAAGGAACCTGCCAGAAGCCGGACGGCCAGCCAGCCCCGAGGAGCTGGAAGCCCAGGCAGCCACGAGGGGACGGAGGGGCCCCAGAGCGACTCCAGCCAAGTGAGCCAAGAAGCCTGCTGGGGAGCCGTGGGGTCCAGCCGCACGGCAGAGTGGAGACCGAGGACGAACGGTTCCCAGCGGAGTTCTGGGTGGCGGGCTGTGCGCCGGGACGTCTGTTACGCGGTAACCTCGCACAAGGTACGCGTATACCTCGTGCCCCCGGCAACCCCGCTCCTAGGTAAGCAAGAGCCCCACAGGACTGTCCCAGCACACGTGGGTACAAGGACGTGGGCAGGGACCCTGCTCGTCACAGCCCCGGGTGGGAGACGACGACCCACGCGGCCAGCCCCGGGAGGAGGTGCAAATGAGTGACCTCCCTTGCACACGACACAACAGAGAGTGACCCGGCCACGAGGACCTGCAGGCATTTCCTGAAAACCCAGCAGGAAAATGTACGTGTGTGTCCTGCTCTAAATGTATCCCTGGGGACAGTGCGACTGTCTGCAAAACCCAACAGAAAGCCTTTGCATTCCTCCATCCTTTCACAGATGTGCTGCGTGCTCGTGGACCTGCATCTGAGGAGACCCCTGGGAGGAGGCCACGGCCACACGGCCGGACGCTCTGAGAGTGGAAACGCCCTGCCGGGCCTGTGGCAGGATTAGAGGGGAGACCCAGCCCACAGGCCCCTTCAACAACCATGACAAGTACTGAGGACCCGCCTGCCTTCGGGGCCATCAACCGGGTGACGGCGGAGGTCGTCTGCCCAGCCCCACATCCGACCGCCCAAGAGAACCCGGAACACCAGAGTCCCGGTGGCTGGGACACTGTCCGCACTGAGCCTCCGTGTTTATCATCGGAAAACTGCTGCGCAGGTTTCCGTTTGAACACGGAGAGGCTGGGGTGTGCTTTATGCTGGGGGACCCCGCCCATCTGCCCCTGGCAGGGACCCCCGCACCCCTGCTCCCTGGGCAGGAGGCAGCACCGGCCGGCAGGCCTCCCGCGTCCGGGGCCCGGGGCCTCTGGGCCTGCACCTCACGAACGCCTGCACAACCTAGCAGCTGGGAGAAAGAGGAAGCAGCCCAGGGCACCCGTCCCCGTGGAGTGGCAGCCTCTGTCCCGTGGCCGCTGTGGGGCAGGTGGGAGAGTGTCTGGCCCACCCTGGAGGGAGGAGCGGGGGGAGGGGGCGACAGTGTCGTCACGGGAAGGTGGCATCTCCGGCCGATGTAGGACAGTGGTCCACCCCATCAGGAAAACTTTACCTTAATGGTTTCCAAAGAAGAGTCTCTCAGTGGAGCATAACTGTAAACCCAAACAAGGCGTTTCGATTTTCAAACAGATTTACGATTTTTATCTAAAAAGAGCCCAGCAAGTGAGGGCGCCACCAGAGTAACCTGGAAGGTCCGAACCCTCGAAGCACAACAGGGAAGCTACATTTAAGTTCAAGACCAGCAAGTTGGCGGTGACCTGTCCCCACCTCTCACGACTCTGTGGATGCAGGGGACACAAGGAAGGGTGCCCTTGGAAAGTATGGCCAGCCATGACAGAGCCCCATGTGACCTGCCCCCGTGACCTTCCAGACCCCCACTGCCCCTGAAGAGCCTCGCTAGGGTCACACCAATGTGCCTGGCCCTTCCTCTCTGGGGGGCCACGCGCAAAGCAAGCCTGGCCCCGGGGGAGCCAGCGACCCGCGGCAGCTGCGACGTCATGGAAATGGGAGCAAGCGCTCCCTGTAAACGTCATCAGTCCCCAGGACCACAGCTACTGCAGTGACAAGGGAGGCAGGGAGAAACTGCTAAGCATTTCACTGATTTTACTTAAGGGCTTGCTTTAGGGCTGGTGCTCGGATTGGAACCGGGCGTCCCCAGGGCATCATTTCGAAAGGGGGTCGGACTTGAGAACACTCTCCGTTTACTATGCACGGTGCCTGCTGGCTTCAGGTGCCTCGTGCCCGGCCGGACCGGCCCCTGCCAGACACAGCCCAGTGTGCGCGATCGCGCCGAACCCCGGCTCGGCATTCCTCGGGATTGCCCCAACCCGCTCATGTCCTGGGTCTGGCAGACTCCCGCTAGCTCGGGGAAGGCCAAGCAAGGGAGGTCGAGGGGGCCTCCTCCAGGGACACAGAGGGCGGCAGAAGCCCCACTACTCCACTGTCCCGGCCACCCCGCTCCCTGGAGAGGAAACGCCCGGCCGTTCCAAAGGGACTCAAGTCCATCTTTACGCTCGTCCACCGGAAAACAGATACAGCAGGAAAAACAGAATCACCAACGCCCTCTGTAAAAAGTGGGAGCCAAAATGAGCCCATGGCAAGACATAAGGAGCCTTGTGTGTTTCCCTGAAAAACTGACTGGTGCGTCCGTGTCCTCGAATGCAGGGAGGCGATCACAGCGGCTTTGGAGACTCACCTGCTGGGGGCACCGCGGGCTTCGCAGAGGCAGAACACTAACCAGGCGCGCCGGAGCCTTTGATGTAAAAGGAACAAGTCCTCCCGCCCGGAGGGAGCCGTGGGGCACAGCAATGCCCCGCTACTAACAGGAGCTGCCAAACGAGCCTGTCCCCAAGTCGCAGCTGAGCCCCGGAGGGAAGGCATCCAGAGCTCCTCCGGGGGGCTCCCCATCACCCGCGGCCGGCGCCTCCGCCAGAGGCCTCCACGCCGGACAGCCCGCACCGGCTTGACCCGACCCATCCCACGAGACGCAGCGTCCCGAGGACAACCTTTCAGGGGAGGCTCGGAATGCTGGTAGAAAGAAGCGGGACATCTAGTTCACAAAGGACAAAAATCAACTCTGGGTGAAAACTTTTATGAGATTTCAGTCGGACTGCAGGATCCTGCCATTTTGCCATAACATTCTAGGTAAGGATTACAGTGCATTTAAATACGGTACAAGAGACATACAGCCTGGGAGAGGGGAAAGAAGCAACGGCGGAAGGGGAAGGACACCACGGGTTTCCATGTCTTAATGCAGTTGTAAAATGCAAACAGCAATGGGCTTTCTGGTCTGGTTGGGTCTGGAATGTCACCAGTAAGCACATTTACTCATGGTGCACACACATGTGCACACCTGGGGAAACACACGTGTGCACACACGCACACACTCCTGCCTCATGCTGGCAGCACGAACAGGTTCACCTGAGAAGGAAATGTGAGAAGGAATGTAATTAAATTACATTTAAAGAAGGAAACAGTACGGAGAGAACGTATCAAAACAGTCCCTTTAAATTCTGAGCTTTAAAAAGGTTTAATTTTTCCAAATGAAAGACTTCCTGGTCTGATAACAACGCAGAGTAAGAGGGGCTGCCCGTTTTTTGTGTGCTTCACAAAATCCACAGGATAAAAAGGTACAATATGGGCCAAGGGTTAGGACCTGGGTGGGAACTGAGAGGCATCACTGAGCTCTACTTGGCAATGAGCTATTGTTCTGTATTTTCAGTAAGAAATCAGTTGTTCACAAGAGAATTCTATATAAAGCACTCCTCCCCAACAGCATACCAGTGGCTTGAATGCACTTTCTTTTTACGTCTCTGACACCGCAGGACACAAACCACAAATTCTCGACCTGTCCGTCTTAGGAATTAAGTACACTTGGAAAATAACGAATTTGGATTTCCGGCTGTGCGAGCTACAGTGTCGCAAAGATACTTTAAATGAGAAGTCCCGTCATTCCCTGCATGCAAAAGGTAGGACTTCCAGACATTTAGGGCGGGGGACACACAGACCAACCCCGCACGTCTGGCAGACAGCATGGACGCCATGACCAAGGGCGTCACCGACAGCGGTGTCGAGTCAGGAACACCATTCCCGCCACCGACCGAACCGTCTCCCTTTGTGAGGCTGTGACCTGAGGACGTCTAGTCTTTTCTGTATGTGACCCCGTCTTCTCCCCAAACGGATCCGTGAGGAGACAAAGCTGGGAGCTCCGTCCTTGGCGGCCAGGGGCTGGGCCGGCCGCTGGTGGAGGGGGCTCTGCTCTGGGGCGACCGCAGACCTGCAGCACTCTGGCTGCACGTCTCCCCACACCCCTGCCTGAGACCCACGCAGGCGGCCCCTCGGGGGCCCTGGAAGCCGGGAGTGGGAAAGGCAGGGACGAAAGGGAACTATGTGACCTTAACTGTGCCGTGTCCTTACATTGTTCTTATTTGCTTTTCCCACCAGCTTAGTATTCAGAGACAAGAACCGAGAACCACCATAGGTTCTGCTCCATAAGACCCCTTTCTGTTCCAGGGTTGCCGGGCGCCCGCAGCCCGCCAGGCAGGGATCGTCCTGCGGTACCGCACAGGAGACCCGGACCCTAGGGGGCCCACCCAGGCCATGCCGCCAGCAAAGTGCTAGAATCGGGGGGTGCATGCAGGTGTTTTCAGCTCTGGCTTCATTCCCCCCGTGGCTTCCGTGGCTTTAGAAAACACGAAAGGTTTGGTCCCAATCCCCACAGGTCAGTGAAGGACGCATCTGGGTTTTGTATCCTATCCAGATTCCTTCGGGAGCCTGGAACATTGTGACATAATGGAAAGTTAACACGGGTGCACAGTGAGCAACTGAGTGCCCCGCCGGGCTCAGCCGGGGGCCCTTCCGTCTCGGGAGCTCCGCTAACGAGCACCTCGGCAGCTTCCTCGGGTCCCCTCCTTGCCCGCGTCGCAGGCTCAGAGGAGCACCCGGCCAGCCCTGGGGGTCACAAGCCCCTGAGGCCCCATCCTAAGCGCTCGTCCTGCCGTGGAGATGTCGGCTGGTGGGCAAGGGAGTCCCCAGGCTCCCAGGACAGATGGAGCCACGACCGCTGCCAGGAGAAACCGCGGAGCCGATCTGACTCCCCACACGTCGCTGCAAGTGTGGAAGCCGGCAAGCAGACGCCAAGGTGGGCGAAACGTAACACAAGCAGGAAAGGCAGTCCTCTCGTCGGTAATCAGGAGGCCCTAGCTGTGGGCGCCCCGTCAGCCACACGCGCCTTTGACGCTGATTTTCCCGTCAACGCTCCTCCCGGCCAAATGCGCCACTGAAGACACAGAGTCCAGTGCCTTGCTCCAGAGGGGACAGAGGGCCTCCCAGGCCCGACAGCGCGGGCCCCCGCGAGTCCCCGGCTTAGGAGGACCCCTGCTCGGGGCTCAGCCGATGCTGAGACGGGGGTCACAGCTCACTGGGGGTGCAGGCAGGCGCCGTTGAGGGAAGTTCACCTCCGACTAGCACAGCACCTCTGGCAGCTGCCGTAAGCAGCGCTTCTAGAGATTTCCGCCGCAGTCAGGACTTACTCGGGGTGCCCTCTGCACCGAGGCTTCCACCTAAGCCGACCGCTGGACACGTGGCCCCAGGAGTGCAGACTGACTTCGAGGTCAGGCGCGTGGAGTGGGCCGTCCGCGCCACCAACGACCGCCCTTCCCCTTCTCCAGGCCACACGACGGCTTCCACCAACCCCACCCGGAGCCCCGGCCCCGTCTGCTCAGAAGCCCGACAAAGGGAGAAGGGAGGGGGAATCCAGTATTTTTTTTTCTTAACTCCTGTCCTTAACGGTCCCCATTCCAAAGGATCTATAATGATCTTTTCCACCATTAACTGCACTTGAATGGCCTCACAGTGTGGACTGCTAGACGCCTTGGTCTGGAATGCAGAGTTGGAGGTATCTGCAGTTGTGTGACTCTGTGAAAACGAAAAGGGGAGCTGGGCTAACACTCGGACCTGTGACCACAATCTCGCGTCACTTCGCTCAACAACTCTGTAAGACTAAAACAGAAAATGCACATATCGCCCCACAAAGCAGGTGCTCAGAGCCACCCCCCGCCCCCGTGTTTCTATCTCCAGTATTTCTAACGCAGGTGAGAAGAGTCCCTGACAGACGGCGGGGCTCAAGGTCAGAGGGCAGTCCGGGTGCCCCCCACGCTAATTCTGTGCTCCATGGGCACAGGGAAGAGCTACAAACCTCCCACCCCCACTTGTTCACCAGGAAAATTAAAGACCAGGTAATTTAATCACACAAGTGAGACCACTTTCCTTCGCTCTGGCCTTCCGAGGTATTCTTTCAAGTTCACGTGCTGTCCGAAAAGAAGATTTTGAATACCAGCAAGAACCCCTCTCCTCCAATACCCATGTGGAAAATAAGGCCACAAAGAGGATAATGGTCCAGCAAGTAAGAAATCCCAGAATAATCCAATTTGGAAAGAATTTAATTAACAAAATAAAATGGGGGAAAGGGCCCAGGAGGGGCTGTGGGGAGAGAGGACCCCTCCCCACAGTGGACGCCCCCCGACCCGGCAAGCCCAGAGAGGGCCTTGGACCCGCCCGAGCAGGACCCGCCTCGACACCCAGAACCGCTCTGCACAGTGTTGCCTCGTCCTCGTGTGCGCGCCTCCTTATGTACAGGTTTAAAAACCAAACAACTGCAGTTGTCCTAGAGTGGCTTCTAGTTCTCCTACACTGGCTTGGCACGTTAATGCATGCAAAGCAAGGTTTCAAGGGCTTCATCAAACAGTTAATTTTGGCAAAAAGAGAAAATAAACAAAAAGCTAAGATTCCTAAGCAGGATTAAAAGCCTCTGAAGTGAAAATGATGTATTTCTCAACAGTACGGAATGAGACTACAGCTACGATCTTTTTTTTTCTTTTTAAGTCTCTGCCATCCTCTCCCCAACTCAGGTCAAAGTTCATAGCAGCATAACACAAAGTCCTCCGTCAAGCCAGTGTTCTCTGCTTCGGGGGTCAGAGTTCACAGGTCAAGTTCAGTCCGTCCGAAGAATCATAGGAGGATGCTCACTGTCCTCCTCCAGCCGCAGAGCGCTGGCCTCCTCTTCCAGACACGCGCCGCCCACTGCTCCCAGCTCGTCTGCGTAGGCTGCAGAGAGACATGCGGCCATGCTCAGGAGCAGGGAGGCAGGGAGACAAGGAGGCTGGGTGGCAGTGAGGCTGGGAGGCAGGGAGGCAGGGAGGCCAGAAGGGAGAGAGGCAGTGAGGCTGGGAGGGAGAGAGGCAGGGAGGGAGAGAGGCAGGGAGGCTGGGAGGGAGAGAGGCAGGGAGGGAGAGAGGCAGGGAGGCAGGGAGGCTGGGAGGCAGGGAGGGAGAGAGGCAGGGAGGCAGGGAGGGAGAGAGGCAGGGAGGGAGAGAGGCAGGGAGGCTGGGAGGGAGAGAGGCAGGGAGGCTGGGAGGGAGAGAGGCAGGGAGGCTGGGAGGGAGAGAGGCAGGGAGGGAGAGAGGCAGGGAGGCTGGGAGGGAGAGAGGCTGGGAGGCAGGGAGGCAGGGAGGCTGGGAGGCTGGGAGGGAGAGAGGCAGGGAGGCTGGGAGGCAGGGAGGGAGAGAGGGAGAGAGGCAGGGAGGCAGGGAGGCAGGGAGGCAGGGAGGCAGGGAGGCAGGGAGGCAGGGAGGCAGGGAGGCTGGGAGGGAGAGAGGCAGGGAGGCAGGGAGGCAGGGCATGACAGGTGCAGGGGCCAGTCCTGGACAACTATAGGCTACAGTGCACATCAAGACTGAACTGTGATCCCTCTCTGACTACGAGCTTTTTATAGCCTTTGGCAGCTCAAGGTGAAGTCGTTTATTTTCCAAAATTGATAAATGTCACAAAGACGGCTGCACAGTAAATAGGGGCTTCCCGACATACAGGCCACAAAAATTCCTCATTGAACAGGGAGGATGGGGACAGTTCTCAAACTGGTGATGCCCAACGCTCGACACCAGACGTTCGGTGCTTCAGCTAATGGAAGGGCCACTTCATCTGTCACGGTGAGCATGTACGGTCTCCCGCGTGAGCAAACCTAGAGGACCGCTCACCTGAGGTCACGCTGCCTGGGGAGGGAAGGGGACAAGGCTGCACGGCCTCATCTGCCCGTCTGCACGCCGACCGCCCAGCTCCCACAGCAGGAGGGGCCCCAAATGCCGGCCTACAATTTGTCCTCCCAGGGCCCGCGCACTGACGGGTGTCCCATATGTGCTTACTGAATGATGACACAGGACCAAGGACACCTGCTTGGCAATGTCAGAATTTAGGGTAATGTTTTAGCCGAGTGGCGGCAAGCCAGGGACGATTCACATGTACCCGAAGCAGCCTGAACCATCGTGACTATTTCTCCTTCAAAAGTGAACACCATGGATCCAGCCTGAAACCCCCAGCTGACAAGAGCTGGCCTCTGAGCCCGCCCGTCCCCTGCCCGGCGGGAGGAAGCGGCGGGGGGGCAGCTCAGGGGAAAAGCGCCAAGCGCGGACCGCAGCGGGAGGGCCTGGCACCATGTACCTTCCAGGCTCGCATCACGGCCCTTACCCAGTCTGGTCGGAGACGAAGGCACGTGAGTACCTGCGGCGACCGCGGTGCTGTAGGTCTGGGTCACTAAGGGGCAGTCATGAGAGGCTGAGTCTAAGATCTCATTGGTTGTCTCCATGCTGCCATCCAACCTGGAGGAAGCAGAGAATCAGAACACGGAGGCCGCTCGGGGATCCTGACCTCGCTGCCTCGGGAGCCCACGGGGCCAGATGGGCCGCAGGAGAGGCCACAGGTCGGAGCTGGGCATGCGTGCGTGCTCCCCGCGTGTGTGTTCGTGCGGAGTTTTCACCAAAATTTGTACACGGGAAGTCGGATGAAAAAGAGTTATAGCCACTGAGATAACCTTGCTCTTTTAAGACTGACAGTCATAAACAGAACTCACTATTAAAACACCCACTTCCATCCTCGTTACAATTATAGTATCGTAGTGCCATTTTTTTTAGAGTTTCTGGATAGTTCTAAAAAACAAAAAGTGAAACCAAACTGCGCTACTTCCCAATGAACAGATACTAATGCCTTCCTCTCAAAGAAGACACGTACACGTCACAGCGAAACAGCGGGCACTCTGGGGACGTGCACCGCACCGGGGAGGACACCGAGAGCATCGCCCCTTTCGTGCAGCATGCTCACTCCCGCCTCAGTCCCTCATCCCGCACCGGCCACCTGTCCACTCTGCGCACACAGCGAACGGGATGCCGGCAGAGGCGCGGGAGAGCGGGAGCGTGGAAAGGCGAGGCCTCCCAGCCCCGGCCAGCTGCACGGGGACGCGTCCCTTCGCGCCCCTGGCTTTCGAGGAAACGGCCCGTGTGAACCCCACTTACTTGTGCTGTTTCATCAGGGTGCACTCGCCGCCCTCCTGGGGGTCCAGGTTGTACATGTACAAGTACCCGTCGGAAGCTCCCACCAGTAGCCGGGGGATCTTCTGAATTCTAGCGAGAATAAAAGGAGCCAGGTTCCAGGACCGCAGTTTGCAGCCGACGCAGTTACTCCCCCCGCAGCCCGGCCTTGGGGGCGGCCAGGGTGCAAGCCCCTCACCCCCGCCCACGGGAGCACAGGGTCAGCTCCGTGGGCTCCACAGACCATCTACTCAGCAGAAATCACACCTGCCGCGCTGCCTCAGGCCACAGCCTCGGGCAGAGGGGTACGTCAGGAGGTAAACACTGAGGCCCACGGGGGGCAAGTGAGAACATGGTCTCTTGGCTTCTCTACTTCCCGAGGGTGGGTGTTTTCATAAGCTTTTTCACCGGAGTTATTAGTTGCACAGAAACGAAGTAAAATGACATTTATAAGATTCCGGGAGTCACAGAGACGTGCCATCACAGGATCTTCAAGACCATACTTTCCCACACGGCTGTACTTTGGACAATCCAGTGAGGCTCACGAGACGCCACGTGCGTCCCGAGGCTGTACCCCAGAGCCACACTGACAGCGCCCCAAAGGGGTAACTCCTGCAACCTCCTACAGTTTTGGCTCCGCTGTTTTTTCACTACCATTGCAAACATCCCAACTCTGGGGGTCTGTGACCAGGCTCCCGACCGGACGGACAGCGGCAGACGGAGAGCGGCAACCCCGTCCCTACTCACGTGGCCAGCGAGCAGATGTTCTTGTGGCCACAGAAAGGCAGGCGGACCGTGGCAAAGGCTCTGCCCTGGTTGAACATCTCTGTCACCTGCGAGGGCAAGTAGCTGGTGGAGGCCATGAGCACCTTCCCGAAGTACCCGGTCCAGGTGGTGGGCTCCTCCTGAGGCCTGGGAGGGGGAACCACCGTCAGACGCGGAATGGCAGGCTCTCCACCAGAAGGACCCGGGCCTGCTCACGGGAGCGAGTTCCAGGCCTGCAACCTGAAGAGCACCCCCCTCCCTCAGGAGAAAGGGGTGCAGAGAACGACGAGGTCTCGAGAGCCTGGGGGCACTATGGGCGTGTGTCTGGGAAGGGTCACAGGAGGCCCGTCACCAGCTGGTACATGATCGGGCCATCCGCCCCCCCCTTCTCTGTAGCAAACGCGAGGACGTACGGGGCCAAATTCACCATCCGCTCCCCACCCCCAGCTTTTTAACATGAAGTCTCCAAAAACCGGATAAGCGAAATCTCAAATTATTTTCCCAGCGCCCATTTTTGTTGCTGTTCGTCGTGTATATATTTTCGGTCACCCTAAATGATCTCTGAGTGAGACAGCACACAGACAATGCTCACCCTAGAGGCTCCTGTGAGAATGGAAGCCGCCTGCGGGCAGCTGGAGCCAGCACCCACTCCCCCGGGGCGCCCGCCCGCAAGGGCGGCTGGGTGGCGGCGATGCTAAGAGGCAGGCGGGTGCACGGACCCCAGGACGCCCATCCTCACCCTCCCGCTTCATCTTTCAGGGAAGGCCGTCTCCCTGCTGAGCCCGGACCTGGTGACACTGACTGGAGAGCCAGCTGGCAACAATGCCTAAAGGCGGGGCAGGGTCTGGGCCGCCGTTCCCATCCAGGCAGCGGAGAAGGGCCTGGGTTCTGTACCACAGACGTGTCTCTGCAACTCACTTTTCTTTCACAGTCTCGAGTTTGAAGATGTGCACAGTCTCAGTGTTGCTGGACGCAGAGAGAAACATGCTGTCCATGCTGAAGGCCAGGGAGCAGATGCTCACACACCTGGGGGCGAGACGAAGGGGGCCGGGGTTACGCAGTCGCCCACAGCCCCTGGTGCCCGAGATCACAACTCTTCTCCAGGGACTTGAGAAAGTTAGAGAAGAAAAGTTGCCAGAATAGGACACTTGAGTCTATTGGTATCTTTCTTACTCCTCTCCAGACTTTTTTTTTTTTTTTAAAGATTGTATTTATTTGAGAGAGAGAGAGAGCGAGCGGGAGAGAGAGCACGAGAAGAAGAGAGGGAGAGGGAGAAGCAGGCTCCCCCCTGAGCAGGGAGCCAACCTAGGGGGGAGGTTCTAGAACACTTCCTGGGCCGGTTCCCGCCCTTGGGCGGGTTCTCTCGGCTGCCCCTCCGGAACGGGGACCAGAGCCCCCAGGCTAGTCCTGTGGCAGAGGCTCCAGGCCTCAGCACCACAGACAACCTTCCTCCCGAGCGGGCACCAAGGAAGGGAGGTGTGCAGACGGGCAGGGAAGTAAGTGGCGACAGGGTGCAAGGGGAGCAGGCGAAGAGAAGCGGGACAGGCACAGGCTGGCCAGGTCAGAAGTCAC
Source organism: Nasua narica (assembly GCA_028533885.1). Classification (NCBI taxonomy): domain Eukaryota; kingdom Metazoa; phylum Chordata; class Mammalia; order Carnivora; family Procyonidae; genus Nasua; species Nasua narica. The sequence goes on from CM052805.1 coordinate 31,010,863, forward strand.
TGCCTGGCGCCTCGGAGCCGGCCGAGGAAGCCACGAGGCCCCACGGGCCACTTCTCCCTCCTTCCTGGGCTGCCCGGCCATCGCCCTCCGTTCAGGTGGGATCACAGACGAAGGAAAACCAGTTTCTTTACAAAAACGTTCCTTTACCCCTCAGGACTCCAAAGCCTCCCCGGACCGACCATCTGGGCTGGAAGCAGTTAGGCATTTAAGTGGGGTTCCCACGGCTACTTTAAGTCTCCACCTGACCCGAGAAAACAGAACCGCAGTCCAAACGGCGGTGTCAGATGATTCCCGAAGACTTACGTATCTTACCTCTTCACTCCTCTCCGGAACTCAAAGAGTTTTTGTCCCTCGGGAATGGAGAATACCCGAATCACGGTCCCCTGCGACAGGTGGACAAGGGAAGACAGAAGGATTTTAGCCGAGGAAAGCCAGCCCGTGTCTCCTCCCCACGAGACTCTGAAGGACACACGAGGGGGCCTCGCGTCGGCAGCGTCTGCCCCCAGCGGCGTCCTTCCTTTAGGTACGGCTGCCGCGACTCTGCTTCTCCCCAACACCGACCGCCTGGATGTCACCCGTGCGCCAGCTCTAGTCCTGAGCCCCGTGCCGACTCGCCTCTCACGCACCGACCCCTGATGTGCTGCACGTCGGGGGCACCACCTAACCCAGCTGAGGTCCGAGAGCTCTGCGGCCCCTGACATCCCTCCCTGTACTTCAGGCTGAGTTACTGACCGGGGCGGGGGCGCTTCCGGGACGGACAGAGGGGGCTACGAGCAAGCGGTGAGCTGCCGCGCTTCCCCGCGTGGAGGTGAGGCGCCCGTGAGGTGCCAGGACCCCCAGGGCCTGCCTCCCCCAAAGTGACAGGACTGGGACATCCGGGACATTAAGTCAGAGAGCCAAGAAAGTGAACACAAATGGGACTTTCAACAAGAAAGTGTTGAATAACTACAGAAGAATAGTAGGAAGCTACTGTGATAAAACAGCACAACAAGAAAGAGACTCCTAGAACAAAAGGGAAAACCTGAGAACAGGCAGTATTTCAAATTCGCGGGGCAGGAAGAACTACCCAGTGTGTCACCTGATACCACACATCTTGGAAGGTTCTAACTGTTTAGTCTAAAAACTGTTAGTAATATCTGACCCGAAATAAACAAACCACAAACAACCTAATTATAGAACCCCAGGAACAATTTCCCTTTCTTTAAAATGTTTTTTTTTTTTTTTAAAGATTTTTATTTATTTATTAGAGCGCGAGAGACTGAGAATGAGAGGGGGAGAAGGTCAGAGGGAGAAGCAGACTTCCCGCAGAGCCGGGAGTCCGATATGGGACTCGATCCCGGGACTCCGGGATCATGACCTGAGCCGAAGGCAGTCGCCCAACCAACTGAGCCACCCAGGCGCCCCTAAAATGTTATTTAAAAGGGGCGCTTGGGTGGCTCAATCTAAGTGTTCAAATCTTGATTTCAGCTCAGGCCACGGTCTCGGGGTCGTGCAAGGAGCCCCGAGTCAGCTCCAAGCTCAGCAAGAGGACCTCCCCCCACCCTGTGCCCCTCACCTGCATGCACGCACACACACTCTTTCACTCTCTAAAATAAAGAAAATGTTTTTAAAAAACAATGATTCTCTCGGGATAAAAGGATACCAAATGAGTTTGTAATTCTTGGGAATTAGGATAAAACAGTACAATCACATACAAAAATATCCACAGCAAAGGTTTGGTCCTTTGTGGTCTCCACTATCTGATTTAGAGATCTTTTTTTTTTTTTTTTTTTTTTTTTTTTACTGGCATACCTAGAGCACAAGACTAATTGACAAAGGGCTGCCCCCCAAGCCTGCCCGCACCCCCAGCCTGCCTGTACCCCTGAAAGCAGGATTAAGCACACACCTGGCACCCAGCAGGATGGGGGAGGACACTGGAGGGTTAAAAGCAAATCAAAAGATTGCTCTTCCTAGTCCAGAAAAAAAAAAATCGTTCTATTTTTAATGGCCTTAAGATTCCACAAAGTGCTTTAGGGAGCTTCCAGGACCTAAGGAAAACTAGGGAGATGAGACTATTAACCAAGAGGGCCACTTCAGCAGAAATGGACAAGGTGACAGTGTCAATGGCCAATGGTGTTTAAAAGCAAAGCCAGGCTTGGAGTCCAAGCCTCTCTCGCCACCCAACTTGGTGACTCTGAGCAAATTATTTAGTCTCTGAGCCCCTGATATGAAATGAGAAAGTGTTGACCTTGTTGAGGGGGCAGAACAGGGTCACGAATATAAAGATCTGCATTCCTGAGGCCTGAGTGAGCCACAGATGATCTTACAGAAAGCGCGTATGAGACTCAAGCACAGAGGCCCATGCGGGGAAGTTCGAGTGAGGGGACTCTTCTCGGATCTTACCTGGCTGGCTGGGCCAGGGAGAGAGGCAGCAGGAGGGAGGCTACTCTAGGTTTTCCACGAAAAGCATCAGAGCACAGCCAGGCAACTGGAAAGCCGGGACTGGTGCTCAGAGAGGAGGGACAAGTCAGAACAAATGAGGTCGTCAAGAGCCAGGCCAGAGAACGGAATTATCGAGACGAGAGGCGCAATCACACTAGCAGGAGAGTGAGGGCCCTTTGCTGTCATGGAAGCTGGAGGGAGGCCAAAGTCACTCTGTCCTATGTGGAGAGGACTTTAAAGAGACCACATACTTTTAACCCAGAAAGTCTGCCCATTGGACTCTTTCTTTTTTGGGGGGAGGTGGGCAGAAGAGGAGAGAGAATCTTAAGCAGGCTCCTCGCCCAGTGTGGACGAACGGGGCGCTCACTCTCACGACCCTGAGGTCATGACCTGAACCAAAATCAAGAGTCAGAGGCTTAACCGACTGAGCCACCGAGATGCCCGCTCACTGGAATCTCTTACGTGAATAAAGATGCACCAAAAAAGATTGATATGTAAGAATTATCTAGGGGTACCTGGGTGGCTCAGTGGGTTAAAACCTCTGCCTTCAGCTCAGGTCATGATCTCAGGGTCCTGGGATCGAGCCCCGCATCGGGCTCTCTGCTCAGCGGGGAGCCTGCTTCCCCCTCTCTCTCTGCCTGCCTCTCTGCCTACTTGTGATCTCTCTCTCAGTCAAAAAGAAAAAAAAAAAACTTAAAAAAAAAAAAAGAATTATCTATATTCTTATCTGTGTTGCAAGTGTTACTACATTATTGCAATCTAAATATTAGGAACAATAGAAATGTCCCCAAAGGGCAACATTCAAGTAAACCAGGACTGAATATGGTACAGCCACTGGAAGTGTCCTTCAACTTAGAGAAACCTAGTATCATGCAGACCGAAAGAGAACAGTAAGTCACACGTGTGGTATGATCACCATAAGGCAAGGAAACACACTGAAGTGTGCTCAGGCCGCCCGGACGCAGCACACGCTCGCGCGTCACCGGGGAGCTCGCCGTGGGTGCTGCGGACGCGAGCTCGTCTCCTGCCGGATTCTGCAGCTCCCGCCCCGACCACGGGCGCTCCGGCGGCAGGGAGCACGCTGCTCCGGGAGCCGGTGGGCACAGAAACCCATCTGGTGCCTTGACTGTGTGCACGCGGCGCCGAACCCCCGAGCCAGTCCCTACCGGGCCACGGCAGAGGCCACGGCAGACGCACCTTCTCCGAGGCCGTGGCGAGCTTGGTCCCAGTGGAGTCAAACGCCAGCGCCGCCAGAGGACTGTCGTGAGCCGGAATCATGTTCGCAGCTCTCTGCAAGGCAAAACCAATGTGACGTGGTCATCGCCACAAGGCGAGACCGGTCCTCAAGCTGAAGGGCCGAGTGGCTGCGGCTAAAACGCCATCCCGGTCAAGGCACCGGAATTATAGGGGGGAGGGGCCCAAGGAAACGCTGCTCGAAACCTTCCAGAAAGGAGAGCACTGGGTCTGTGAAGTCCTTAGAGCTCTCTCCGCTCCCCCCAAACAGCCACACGGCCAGGAGCGCGGGAGCAGGCAGCAAAGTGCAGGCAGAGGCCGCCCACACCGGCTCCGCCGTAGGGAAGACCGCCCTGCCGAGAAGGAAGGGCGGATGGAGAAGGAGTCTCACCAGGTTCATGGTGTCGAAGACCTGCACCTCCCCGATGGTGGCACTGCCGGGGTACGCCAAGTAGCCGTTGTCATTGTGTATGGAGAGCGCACACAAGCCTGCGGGAACACACGGAGCCAAGCCCGCAGTCAGGTCGGGAGGGCTCCTGCCTGACAGAGGTGTGCGTGTGCACACCTGGCCGTGCGGGCTGCTGGGCGGGTCTGTTTCGAGTGCCACAGCCCCGAGCCGCCTCTGGGGGCAGACTGGAGGCCGCGGCGGGACCTGTCAGCAGTCTCAGAACGGGAAGCTGACGGAAGCAAGGGTTTTGTGGTCACCAGACCAGCAGCAGTAGGAAGGCAGCCTGCTTGGTTTAAATCAATACTTCCAAAAGCTGTCTATCCGGTGGGACCTACAAGGAGAAAACAGCTCATCTTTGAAAGGTACAATCGGAAAAGCGGACGTTCCTCCCGCAGTGAGCTCACCTGCAGGGTTGGGGGGCGTCTCCCTGATCGTGTGCAGGACTTTCATGTCCCGAATGTTGTGTATGTACAGAGACTCCTCCAGGCACACGATCAGCCTCTAGGAAAGAGACAAGAAACAGAACACCAAACATCAAGAGCCAGTACGACCCTGGCTCCCATTGTGGCTCAGCCGACTCCTGGCCGAAGGCGCTCCTGGTTCCTTCTGGAACGCCACGCGGACGCTGGACGCCGGCCGTGAGCAGGAGGCTCTCCTGGAGCGCCTTTCCAGCTGCGCCTGCTCCCACGACCACGTCCGCCAACTGCACCAGGACCTCAAACCGCGCGACTCACTGCACGACTGCAGAAACTGGTCGACTATGGCTAAGGAAGGCATTGTTTGCGTTTTCGGTCTGTTTCTGTTTGGCTCACCCCTCCCCTCAGGAAAGTCAGAGCAAGTGCCTTGGACAGGTCTGGGAGAGGTCAGCTGCTTTCGAAAACTCATGCTGACCGAAGCCCGCCAAGACGAAAGTAAAAGCCTGGGGGTTTCTCAACTCTCAGAACTCACGCTGCACTCACACTGTTTGCAGGTGTCTAAGTCCGCAGCACACTTGAAACGGGAGGAACGCACTTGCAGCTGACGGGCAGGCCGACGGTTACGTTAGTTGGTGCGTGACGCACACGTGTGTGTTTCACGTTTAAAGAACATTTAACATTCTTATGCCTTGTGATTTCCCGCGGTAATCGCGTCCTTCAGTTTGCAGAGCATCGCCAGCAGGCTCCGCCACAAACGTCTCCCTGGGGGCGCCCGGCAGACGCCCTCCCCCGGGGTGACGTGCCTGCAACACCGGTGACGCCGCCAGCTTTCCCTGCGCGGAACATGGGGTGGCACGGAAAAGCTGAAGGATCTCAGGGGCCGTGTTGCATTTGCTGGGGAAGCAAAAGCCACGAGACGTTCTCACGAAATAAACTCAAGTCCCAGCCACCAAGTCCGTGGTCCGTGCCGGACGTGAGTTTGGGGAAGATAAAAAAGGATTAAGTCCTTCATCTTAAAAGTAGCAGTTTAAAAGGGAAACAAGGGAGCGCCTGCCTTCGGCTCAGGTCGTGATCTCAGGGTCCTGGGATCGAGTCCCGCATCGGGCTCCCTGCTCAGCGGGGAGCCTGCTGCTCCTTCTGCCCCTCCACTCGTGCTCTCAATCCCTCTCTCCCTCTCAAATAAACCAAATCTTAAAAAAAATAAAATAAAAAATAAAAGGGAAACAAGAAGATGGGAAAAAGATGCCAGCAGACTTCTTTAAAGTAGCACCTACGAAAGCGGACGGGTGAAGAAACCAGGACACCGCTCTACGGACGAGTACACGGGGTGCAGAGAAGCGCTACGGCTCGCGTCTGGGCGGAGGAGGGAAACTCGGCCCGGCAGCCGGCAAGGGACGGCGTGCTCTGAGAGAGCTGAGTCGGGGACGAGGCGTGGGGCGAGCCGGTGCAGGGGCCGAGGGCCCGGGGCCGCCAGCTTTCCCAGGCCCCTGCAGGAAGCCGCGATGGCAGCGACAGCCCCGAGCCGCAGCGAGCGGCGAGCTGCAGCGGAGCACCCGGCGGTCTGGGTCGCGTGTCACTCACCTGCCTGTTCAGCTTCACGGCCAGAATGGTGTTGGAGTAGCTGTAGTTGCAGATCTCGGTTCCTTTCTTAAAGTGGCAAACTTTGAGCTTCCTAGGAGCTTTGAGGCTCACGATGGCCACGAGGCTGCTCGAAAACAGTCTCTCGACAATGCACACATCTTCGGTATCAGCTGAAAGCAGGGAAAAACCACGCGTGGGCACTCACAATCAACAGGTGCAATCCGTGTACACCCACAAATGCACGTCCGAGTGCACACACACAGCCAGCAGAGCACCGCGGGCTGACACGGAGGCTGTCTGGTGACGGCACTGGGCCGTGACAGTTCCACAACACAGCCGAGGGCGGCAGTCACAGCTTGCGGGCGGACAGCCTGGGGCCACACTCACGGCCTACGAGCTGCGGCCAGACGGCTCCCGGGGTCTCCCTGCTTCCCCTCGGCGTTCCTCACGCCACCCAGCTCACTGGGTGGCTCCGTATACACGCCCCGGAATGTGAGCTCTGTGAGGACGGAGGCCTCACTTCCCTGCCGGCACCTGCCGTCCCGGCCCTTCCCTCCGGCACCGGGCAAGTCACGGGCCCCAGGTAGTCTGGACATGACCTGCTCTCTCCACGTCTTGTCCTCCTCGTATGGAAAATACGGTCCCAGCTCCTCTACGTTACTGTTAGGAGGGGATGCAGGTACCGGCCTGTAGCCAGCACTCTATCCCCGCGACCTCCCTGCTCCCCACGTCAAATGGGGACCCCCTCTATCCATAAGGTGGCGAGCTAAAAATGAGTGCACAGAAAGTAACAGATCCAACAGACCCTCCACAGATAATACTCCACACCCACCCGTCCCCACGACATGCCCAAGGCCCCCCAAGCTTTAGTTCTGCCCTTGTTTCAGTGGGAAGTACCCAGTAAGTTCAGACCTAGAAGCAAAGAGAAGACTGGACTGTAGAAAAATTGCAGAGGCAACAATCCATGTTACTTCCGCCTGCGGCCTGTCTCTGTGCGGGGTGTCTCACGCACACACCCGTCCGTCACCCCAACAAGGACCTGAGGCCGTCCCCTATCTCTCTGGACTGCAGGGGGGCACACAGAGCAGAGATGGCCACACAGGTCCAGCCCCGGGGACGTGGAGGTTCGGACCATCTGAAGCCTCAGCAGCGTTTCCGCTGTAAATCAGATGCCCGAACGTGAAAACTCACACAGAAGACGAAACACAAAGTTACTTGGGAGGATTCCTTTCCATTAGCTCTTTCCATGAGCTCCCTCTGTTGTGGGATTTAAATGGTACAACAAAGACACGCTTTAGTTAGTTCAGAAACCCAAGTACTAGAGAAAATGAAAGAACAAGCTCTTAGGAACCTTTTATTAAGACAAAACTATTTCTAGGGGCGCCGGGTTGGCTTAGCCAGTTGACCGGCTGACTTTGATCCGATCCCAGGGTCATGGGATCAAGCCCTGCGTCGGGCTCCACGCTCGGTCTGCCTGAGATTCTCTCTCTCCTTCTGCCCCTCCCCTCTGCTTGCTCTCTCTCTAAAATAAATAACCAACCCTTAAAAAAAAGAGAGAAACTATTTCTCGGAAACTGCGTGGTTTCAGTCATTTCAGTGGAGCTGTGACGGCGTACTCACACGTGTGAGGCGCTCACACACCGGGCGGCAGTCGGAGTCACGTGTGTACAAAGTGACACGACACGCCTGTCATCGGAGGACAAGCTACAGGACTCTGCTCCTTAGAATGGACTAGGCAGTGAAATCAAGCGTCTGAGTCCCAGTCACGTCTACACAGACACAACTTCTTCCCACAGCAGCAGGCTGAGCTCGAAGCACGCAGAGCAGGTGTCGGCGGCGGCTCCCAGCCCGGCAGCGTCTCAGAAAGCAGCCAATCCCCTCCAGGCCCCAACTCTCGGCGGGAGGACAGAACCAGGGGAGGCCCGGCTGCCGCACACGGGCAGGGCACGCGCTCTGTCCCAACTGATGAGCTGGGCCCCAGCCTGCGCGGTGCATGGCAGCGCTTAATCGCCAGGGCGACCGAGCTCAGATGAGACCGACCTGAAACCAGACTGGGGGTCGTGTGCAGTGAGAAGGCCCTTCAGGGCCCAAGACTTGCTTTCCCTGACCAGTCCCTTCTCCCCAGAACCCGGCAGGGACACCACATTGTGATCAGAAGCTTGCTTGGTGAGCAGCGGGGCCGCTGGACCGGCAGATGCCGGGAGGGCTCCGCGCCCCCAAACTTGGCCACTCAGGCCCAGGGCTGAGGGCGCTTCCTCCATCCCTACCCCGCCTCCCTCTTCAGGCTCCCCCTGCCCACGACCTCCCTCTTTCTTCAGGATTTAATGACTGTCTGGGATGCACTTAATCGGTCACTTTCTCTGCTTCTCATTCTGGCAGTTATCCCATTATCACTGGGCAGCCGGCGGCGTCCCCGGCCAGGTCAGGCTGTGCCCACGTGTGGCCCCGCCCGGCCCCAGAGCAGCTGGTTGTACGTCTGTCCAAGGACTGAAACTAGACCTAGGATTAGACTCTGGCGTACGTCCCAAGCCTTCCAAAATGCCATTAAACAAAACACAACAATCTCTTGAATAAGGGTCTATCTAAAAAATGGGCTAATGCTGCCCATGATATTCGTGTCTGTGGTGAAGCAGCACCACGCTCTTCGGTGGTGAAGTCCACGTGCGTTCGTTCTAGCGTGAGCCCAGGCAAGCGCTGTGGTACCACGGTGCTCAGGAGGTCGGGGGTATGATGGGGACCGAGAGAGGCAGGCCCCCCGTGGAGGTCAGACTGAGTCCTGACCAGTTATAAGACCCACTTCCTCAACGGTGAAACGAGAGCTGGGGCCTCAGCTTCATTCATTGTGGGACCGGGAAACAGTGAAGGGAAGAGAAGTGAAGAAACACTGATTTCTTATAAAATAAGTAAATGTTATTAAAATTCACCGCCCCTCTAAGTTAAATCAGTGGTGAAAACAACTTCTTTCTAAATACAGTCGATCCTCATTATTCAGATTCTGTATCTGTAAATTTGCCTGGTTGCCTGAGCACATCTGTAATCCCCCAAAATTAATACTCGTGCTGCTTCTCCAGCCTTCCGGGGACACGCACAAAGCAGCAGGAAACCGCGGTGGGGCCGGACGCACGCGCTCCCGCAGAGGCCGAACAGACCGCTACACGCTGCTTTCTAGTTTTCAGCTCACGCTGTGAACAACTGTCCTTTTCTTGGTCTGTGTTTCCGCCTCCTGTGCTTTCGGTCACTGATCCCACAGTTTACAACAGCCCCCGGGCACAGCGCCGTCTGGTGCTCCCAAGGGCAAGAGGGCCGTGCCGCATCCCCCGGAGAATCGTGTGCGGCCGGTAAGCTTGGTTTAGCATGAGTTAGTGCTGTTGCCATGAGTTCATTAACCAATCAACACTACGTATTCCAGTAAGATGTCTTTAAACAGAAACACATAAAACAAGCTCACGTATGCGTCACCTGATGAAAACTCGGTGACCGGAGGCTCACAGGAGCCCAAGCCGGGGAGCAACTCATCAGTACCCGCTAATCCGCTGTTCGCGGTAACTTGACAGAATGGGACGACCGTAGACAACGAGAACCGACTAGTTTTCTTCAAAGAAGGGACCGGTACTCCTCTGTCCGGCACAACCTTATTTCCTTCACCCATTCGACACCTGCGATTAGGCGCTGCCCACCAGCGGCTGCTCCAGGCACGAGGGAGGGGGAACAAGAGCCAGCAGCCGGCGGCACAGAGTCACTGGCCGGCCCTGCAAGTTCAAGGTCAGGCGGGGGGCAGGGGGGAGACAGCAATGGAGACTGAGAGAGAGAAACCAGGCCCCTGTGACCCCAAGGCCAAGGGAAGATGCCGCAGTAGGGAAACAACAACCATGCCCACAGTGGCCGCACAGCGCAGTCACCAAATCTGGGGACGCAGACGGTACCCAGTGACCTTGACAAATCTTGATGGAGAGGGGAGGCAGAAGGAAATGTGAAAGGCAGGGAGGAAGTGGAAAAGAACGCTGGCAACGGCAGAAGCCGTGCTATGAAGAGGGGAAGAAACACGGGGAGAGCCAGCAGCCCGTGTGTCACTCACGCATGTCACCGTACGGTTGAGGTGGGTCCTATTCTCTCTCTCTCTCTCTCTCTCACACACACACACACACACACACACACACACGAGCTGCCACGTGTGTCAATGGAGCGGCTGATAACGCAGTAACAACAGGATAAAGGGACACTGGAAGGCGGACCGCAGCCCAATACAGGTCACACACGACAACCACCAGCTGACATCGCACTCACTGGTCCCACAGTGAGTGTGATGTCACTTAGGGCTTTCTCCTCTAAGATCAGGAACAAGACCGGGACGCCCATTCTCACCACTTTTATCCAACACAGAGCTCAAGTCCTGGCCACAGCCACAGGAAAGAGAAAGAAGAAAGAGGAGGCTAGGATAGCCAACAGGGAAAAGAATCTCTTCAACAAACGGTGCTGGGAGGCCTGGATGGCCACACGCAGAAGAATGAAACTGGACCACTTTCTCACGCCGCACACAAAATAAACTCAGAATGAACTGAAGACTGAAATGTGAGACCTGAAACCATAAAACTCCTTAGAGAAAACACAGGCAGTGACCTCTGTGACTTCAACCTTGGCAACATTTTTCTACATGTGTCTCCTCAGGAAAGGGAAACAAAAGCAAAAATAAACTACGGGGACTGCACCAAAACAAAAAGCTTCTACACAGCAGAGGAAATGAACAAAATGGAAAGGCAACCTACTGAATGGGAGAGGATACTTGCAAATGACGTATCTGATAACAGATTAATATCCAAAATAAATACATACACACACACACACACGTAAAACTTACTTGGCTCCACCAAATAATCTGATCCAAAAATGAGTAGAGGACCCGAATAAACCTATTTCCAAAGAAGGCAGACGTAGCCAACAGACACACGGAAAGATGCTCAACATCACTAATCATTAGGGAAATGCAAATTAAAACCACAATGAGGTACCTCCTCACACAAGTCAGAATGGCTACCCTCGAAAAGGGGCAACAAACGCTGGCAAGGATGTGGAGGGAAGGGAGCCCTGGCGCACTGCTGGCGGGGGTGCGGATAGGTGCAGCCACTCTGGAAAACAGCACAGAGGATCCTCAAAAAATTAAAAATGGAAATACCATACGATCCAGGAATTCCACCGCTGGGTACTTACCCAAAGAAAATGAAAATACTACTTTGAAAAGATGTATGCACCCCTACATTTATGCAGCATTATTTACAACAGCCAAGACCTGGAGGCAACCCAAGTGTCCACTGATGAGCGGATGGATGAAGCTGCAGCATACACGGCCACTGGAAGAGCACTCAGCCACTGAGGAAGAATGGGACCAACATGGACGCACCTAGAGGGCACTGTACGGAGAGAGACGAATACCATATGGTCTCATTTATATGTGGAATCTAAAAACAAAGAAACAGACTCATAAATACAGGGGACAAAGGGGTGGCTGACAGAGGGAAAGGAGTTGGAAGGATGGGCAAGAATGTGTGGAGGGGAAAGGAGGGAGGCTCCCAGCTACGGAGTAAGTCACGGGGATGGGAGGCCCAGCGTGGGCAATAGGGTCGGCGGTGGCGCAGCAGCGCCCTATGGTGGCAGCCGGTGGCTGCACCTGCCGCGAGCACAGCCCGCCCTCAGAGTCGTTGTACACTACCTTGTACACCTGAAACTGGTGGGGCGTTGTGCGTCAACCGTCCTCCAGTTTAAAAAAAAAGGGGTAGGGAGGGAGATTAAGATATATAGATACAAATCACTGTCCATCCTGCCACACAAGTGGCAGTTTTTTTTTCTGGTTTGGAGAGAAAAATCTGTCCTGGTTTCCCAGTAGACTGATGTAATCTCCCTGGGATCTGCGAAGAGCTCAATGGGCCTCATGCACAGCAATGCCAGTCACGGGATTCTAACAGAAGTGGTCCTCATGCCTCTCCACGTGACCAAGGGTTTTCTCGAAGGCCTTAGAACGGGGGAGGGGGCACATCCGCGTTGGAAAAGAAGTAAAACTATCACTACTTGCAGGTCACATGATACGATAATATGGGAAACCCTAAAGACTCCACCAAAAAATTATCAGAACTTACAAACGAATTCAGTAATCACAGAAGACAAAATTAACATACAGAAATCAGTTTTGTTTCTATACACTAATAATGAGCCGCTACCAGAAAAAGAAATTAAGAAAATAATCCCCTTTGCAATTGCATTAAAAGAATATCAGAATACCTAGGAATAAATTTAACTAAGGTGATGAAAGACCTGTATTCCGAAAACTGTAAGACACTGACGAAAGAGACTGGAAAAGACACAAATAAATGGAAAGATAGTCCACGCTCACAGACTGGAAGATACAATGTTGTTAAAATGCTCACACTATCCCACACAATCTAGAGATTCAACACAATCCCTCATCACAATACCAAAGGCATTTTCCACAGAACCAGAAAAAAGAATCCTAAAATTTGTATGGAACCACAAAAGATCCCAAATAGCCAAAGTAATCTTCAGAAAGAACTAGGCTAGAATTACGCTGATTTCAAACTATACTACAAAACTATAGGAACCAAAAGAGCATGGTATTGGCACAAAAACAGACACAGAGACCAACAGAATAGAAAGCCCCCAAAACACTTTACCCATTCATGGTCAACAAATCTAAGACAGAGGAGGCAAGAATATACAATGGGGAAAAGACAGTCTCTTCAAAACATGCTGCCGGGATAACTGGACCACTTTCTCACACCATACACAGGAAAAATTATTAAAAATGGCTTAAAGAGGGGCGCCTGGGTGGCTCAGGGTTAAGCGTCTGCCTTTGGCTCAGGTCATGATCTCAGGGTCCTGGGATGGAGCCTGACATCGGGCTCTCTGCTCAGCGGGGAGCCTGCTTCCCTCTCTCCCTCTGCCTGCCTCTCTGCCTACTTGTGATCTCTCTCCTCTGTCAAATTGATAAATAAAATCTTTAAATTAAATAAGTTAAATAAATAAATAAAAATGGGATAAAGATTTGAACATGAGACCCGAAGCCATGAAAGTCCCAGAAGACACCACAGGCAGTAAAACAGTAGCTCTCTGACATCGGTTTTAGCAACATTTTTCTAGACCAGTCTCCTCAGGCACGGGAAACAAAAGCCAAAATAAACAAATGGGGTTATATGAAACTGAAATGCTTCTGCGAAGCAAAAGAAACCATCAGCGAAATGAAAAGGCTACCTACTAAATGGGAGAAGATACTCGCAAACCATACATTAAATAATGGATTAATATGCAAAATATAGTAAAAAAACAAAAACAAAAACATAGACAACACCAAAAAACCAAATTAAAAAACGGGCAGGGGACTAGAATAGACATTTTTCCAAAGACATACAGATGGCCAACAGGAACATGAAAAGACACTCAGCATTACTAATCATCACAATATGACAAGGGGTGGCAAGGGTGTGGAAAAAAGGGAACCTCTGTACACTGTTGGTGGGGATGTCAACCAGTGCAGCCACTGTGGAAAAGTAGGGAGGTTCCTCAAAAAATTAAAAATAGAGCTACCAGGGGCACCTTAGTGGCTCAGTCAGTTAAGCATCAGGTCATGATCTCAGGGTCATGGGATCGAGCCCCTAGTCCAACTCGTGCTCAGCGGGGAGTCTTGAGAGTCTCTCTCTCTCTGCACCCCGCATGTTCTCCAAATCAGTAAATAAAATCTTAAAAAAAAACACAACCCCATAATGAGTTATCACTATACACGCATCAAAATGGCTAAAATGAAAAAGATGAGTAACAGCAGACACTGGTGACGACCCAGGGCCGGACTCCCATAGAGCCCTCGTGGGAATACAAAATGGGACGGCCTCCCCGAGGAGAATCCGGAAGTTCCCCATAAAACAAAAAACACTTTGCACTCCTAGATATCGACTTAAGAGAAACGAAAACACGTTCACAAGGAGATCTGTACAAGAATGTTCCTAACAACTCTATTCGTAACAGCTAAAAATGGAAAAGCTACCGATCTTGATCAACAGAAGGACAGACTCATGTACTCACACACGGCGGGCAACCGAGTCCCGCACCGACGCGGAGAAACCTCAGCAACGCTACGCGCAGTGAAAGAAATCTGACAGGCAGAAATCTGCTCTGTTACAGGCCAAACTCACCCACAGCAGGAAAACCCCAGAACACGCCTTGCCTCTCAGAGGGTGAAAGGGAGCTGGAGTTGATGGGGGGCAGGAGTACGAGGGAACTTTCGGGAGTGATGGCAAACCTTGATAGGAGATGTATGATTTGTCAAAACACACGATGTTTACTTAAGGTGTATACATCCCATTGTAAGTAGGTATTACCTCAAACCAAAACAGTGACCTCTAGCGAGTAACATTTATGGTGACGTGGTTAGGAAGTATGTGCTGACACCTGCGGCGTCCCGTGAAATTGCACACGAGACGGACCGATGGACGGACGACTGTGTGGCAGGATGACTGCAGTGCAGTGTTAACGACAGACGCCGAGGCTGGACATACAGGTGCAGCCGTAAAGTACTCTCGACTTTTCTGTGTCTGAAAAAGTCCATGAACAAGATGGTGGGAAGAGGACAGGATATATTCATCTGCTTAAATCCAAGTGTAGAGAAAGTGACCAAGTAGCAGGTTGGGGTGTTGCCTATTTCTTCTACCACCTACAGATTTGAAATTTTTTGGGAAATTTTAACGGAGAAAAAAATGTGGATGTAATTTTAGAATTTTTTTAAATGGGGGATGTGAAAAGTCATAAAGCTTTTTTCAACTGCAAATACTCATAAAAAGAGAACAGTATAATGAACCTCCTCGACCCATCACCTGGGACAAACCTTATGTTTCTGTCATTTGGCTTCAACTACGTTTTTCTTTTTTGAAGCTTCGAAAAGAGGCTCATTATTATCTTGACATTTCACCCCTAAATACTAGAGCAAGCCCCTCTAAATAACTAAGCACATGGGAAAACCATCTTTTCCAGCCCATGAATATAAATGAAAGATACCATAACCTCAAAATACATTCCAGGTCAATCACGTATTTAACGTAAAACACGATCGAAGAACTACAGACACCACTGGAGGATGTTTTCTGCACCCCTGACATAGGAAACGCCTGTCGGAGCTTTTCTGGGGCTCCACGGCATGGAAGGCTTCGGAGAGCAGACCAATCATCTGAATAGACAAAAACTCAAGACTCCAATCCGGCACAAAGACCAGAAACAGGGTCAAAGAGCAAACAATCCAGGGGAAATATTTGCAACCCAAAACAAATGGCTGATTTGCTTTAAATCAAATTTATTTGATTTAAAATTTGACTTGAAAAAAGTCAAATTATTTATTTATTTTACTATCAGACAAATAATCCAATAGAAAAGCAGGCAAAAGGACAGTTAAAAAACAAGAAAGAAACAATCAGTTAAAAAAAAAAAGCACACACAGAGTTCCATTTCGGATATGATTTAAGAAACGTAAAGGCACGTGAATGTACTTTTTAGCTCAGACTCATGAAGGTGAAATGTCTGGGAATGCCTCGTGCTGTCGTGAGAACACGGCCACTCAGACCCTGGAGAAAGAACCTTTTTTAAGGGCAAATCGGCAGGATCTCTCCACTTACACATGTTCTTCTATTGAGTCCATCTTCCCAGCTCCAGGAGCTGACCTGGCAGCTCTCCTCAGCAACTCCACTCCGACGGGCGTCTCTCTCAAGAGACATGAAGACACACGTCCGTGCAAACGCTCACAGAGGCACCATTTACAAAAGCCGAAAAGCAGACGCCACCCAAGTGTCCCGCAAAACACGGCCTGTCCATGGAAGGGGGTAACTGAGCAGTAAAAGAAATGAGGTGCCGAGACCCGCTTCCACGTGGATGAACCCTGAAAACATTCAAAGTGAGAAGAGCCGGTCACATCGGGCTCTGCTTATCTGAGCCGCCCAGGGCGGCCGGCGCGCAGGGGCAGGGAGCAGATAGGCGGCTGCAGGGAGGCGGCCAGTGGCCATGGAGGGACTTGGGGTTTCTTTTGGGGAGAACTAGGTCTTCAAGTTAGATTATGGTATGTTGCACAACTTAGGAAACATACTGAAACCCACTGACCTGTATGCTTTAAATCATTTTTACAACGTGTAAATTACATCTCAAAAAAGCTGTTAAACCACACAGACGATTGCAGAATTGGGATTCTGGCCAATATGCTGACATGTGAGGTAAGAAGTGTAGGGCAGTAGGGGTGGAGGGCAGACGTGAGTCATCGGGGGCACCTCCTGGCGGGGGCGCGGGGGGGTGTCTTCTCAGAGAATCCAACGCCCTGAATCCGAGAACCTTCCTGCAGGCCACGGGGTCTCGGAAGCCCCCACAGCTCTCATCAGACTTCCAAAGGAGCCGGGAACCAGGAAAAGGCCAAGGCCCTTGTGTAAAGGGCAGATGACTCGGGTGACCCCGCAGCTACCCTGCTCCCATCCCCACTTGGGAAGCGGCAACCACGCACAAGGACCGGCCCCGGGGAGCCTTTCCATCCGCACCAAGGGCCTCCGCCTTTTCAGGAACACACCTCCACAACGTGCCCTGCCTTTCTGTAATGTCAGGGGCTTGGGCCTGTTAATTTTCTACCGCAGGATTTCAAAAAGCCCCGTAACATTCCTACAGGATACCCCACTCCAAGAGCCCCCTTAAACACGCAAACACGGCAGTCACTTCCCACTAAACGGAAGCACACCCAACACAGCCCTCCCGCGCAACTGGTGCACCAGGCGTCAGGCCAGGAACCCAAGGGCCCCGCCATCCAACGAAAGCAGGAGAAAGAAGGCCAAACATCTGTGATTATTCAAGGTGGCCGGTAACGTCGGGCCCCGATAAACACTCCCCTGACCCACCCACCCCTAGAAAGTCTGAACGTAAACTTCAGTGACCTCAAGTGTCACTGAAAGCTTGGCCTTCAAGGCCCATTCTATGAGGCCTTGGCCACAGTTTCTGACAAATGTTCTTCCCAGAGATTGCCCATCCCAAACTTCATTTAAGAACCCAGTTACGTGAGGGATGCCTGGGTGGCTCAGTCGGTTGAGCGCCTGCCTTCGGCTCAGGTCATGATTCCGGGTCCTGGGATCGAGTCCCACATTGGGCTCCTTGCTCAGCAGGAAGCCTGCTTCTCTCTCTGCCTCTGCCTGCCTCTCCGCCTGCTTGTGCTCTCTCTCTCTCTAAGAAATAAATAAAATCTTTAAAAAAAAAAAAACCCCAATTACTTGATTTAAAAAAAGTATGTTATTTTGCTTCTGTGGGTGCTGCTTAGAGCTGACAAGGATAAAACTTCTAGAAACCAGGAAGAGGCAGGAGGCACATCCAAACGAGGCATGTCTGCCGGATGCCCGCAGCTCTACAGGGAGGCAAGAGGCCGCTCTTCACCACGACGGATTTACATAGAGAAAGGCTACTGGATTTCTCCCCCTAAGATCCAAGACCACGTGTCGCACGGAAATGAGTATTCCAACCAGGGTTGTCTGTCAAATCGGAACGACCTCAAAAGCACCATTTCTCAGACCTTCAGAGGCAGTCGATGGCCCGTAGGGTCAGCCACGGTGAGTCTTCAGGTGAAAGGTGCTCTGTCTGTGGACGCCCGGCTGGTGACGAAGCAGGCGCCGGTCACCTCTGTGCAGGTAAGAACAGTATGCACGAGCTCGATTTCAGAGCTAAATGCTTCCTGAGGGATGTTTTCTTAGCTCAGACACTTAAAAATGCAAACAAACACAATGTAGAATGTGAAAAAGCCAACTTTTCCTCCCAGTTTATGGGATATTTTACAAATAACATCTACACACCCTCTATTTTGTCTAAGGGGGAAGGATTTCACTGCAGTAATATTTCAGGGAAGGAAGACCACGTATTTGCACAGCATGCATCTATCTCCACACACACAAAGGACAGAGAGAGAGAGAGAATGACAGGACAAAAGGGCGCACACACAAATAACAGGCAAAGCATACATGGGAGTTCCTGCAACTTTAGAAATTACAATACAGCCGGGAAAACAATCTTCCACTATTTCTGGGCGAAAGGGTTTTTTTGTTGTTGTTTAAATCACCAACAGAAGAACGAACAGTTGTTCATCTTGTTCTTCCCAAGACCAGTTCTGGCTCATTCTTTCTGCAACAGCAACAGTGGCCGAGAGCAAAGATCAGAGTTTGACGCGCAGCTGAGATTATGAGCCAGCACAAAATCTCAAAGCATCACGTGTATTCTTTGCTCTGGGTCTATTTGTAGAAAAATTCCAGAAAACAATCTTGATTTGGTAGCTAACCTGTTTCAGGACAGACATTCTTTGATTCTTTGACCTGCTCAATAAAAATGTTTGAGAGAGGGGCTCAGTCAGTTGAACGTCTGCTTTCGGCTCAGGTCATGATCCCAGGGTCCTGGGATCGAGCCCCGCATGGGGCTCCCTGCTCTGCGGGAAGTCTGCTACTCCCTCTCTCACTCCCCCTGCCTGGGTTCCCTCTCTTGCTGTATTTCTCTCTGTCGAATAAATAAAATCTTTAAAAAAAAAAAAGTGTGCGAGAGAGAGGAGAGTTGGACAATGTTCCAGGAGAAAAGGTATTTCATCACTTCCAGTTTAAAGTATTAACCCTTAAAAAAATTCTTTAGTTCTAAGGGTCTAAGTTCACTAAGAAGACCAAAGAAATCTTCCACCTTACCATGTTGGTCAGTAAATACCCACTCTTTTCACAATATTATGAAGACATCACATTTTGTTCCATTAAAAACCTTTAAAAAAATGAGGCACCAAAAATCAGTAAATAAAGTTCAAGGGAACAGATTAGTCATTGAACTGATTCCATCTGAGGAAGGGTAAAGACCAGGCTTTGGAATTCTCACACCCTTCCTCAGGCCTGAGTCTGGGATTCTGTGGATTTCAAAGCAGGTGACTGACCCTAGTCCCTACAGTCGCACTTTCATTACACAGTTCAGGGGCTCAATGGGATGGAGAGTTAGTAGATGTTTTAGTCATTCACAAAAGCCTGATGGAATCTAGAGATCAGGCTACCGTTCTCTGAAGAAATACCCTGCAGGGGACAATCCTATGTAGGACCATGGGAAAGTAACCAGTTTGTGGAGATTTTTCAAAATAGTGACAGCTACCTGAGATAAGCAAGCACACGAGTTCCCAGCGGTTTTACCACCCAGATCATATCTTCTAGCTACATTCGAGAAAAGAGGCTTTTGGAAAAGAAGATTTAGTAAGCATCAGCAGGCCAAGTCTGGGGACAAAAAAAGGAGTAAACTCCAAGGCAACCCACAGGAAGTATGAGTCAGAGACACCGGTGAGCTCCTGAGGCAAGGCCTGGGCGCTAGCCCTTGGGGCAGCAACAAACGACAGACGACAGACTTGCCGGGGGAAGGGAGCCGCTCCGCTGATGGAGGTGAGGGGTCACTGAAGGCCTACTGAGGAGGCGGGCCGAGGCCTGGAGGGAGCCTGTAAAGCCTCTGCCCTCGTGGCGGACCACAAGAACTCCACGATCTCATGTAACCGGCAGAAGAGGTGACATTTCCCTGACGTCTTCGTCTTATGCAGCAGGGGTGGGGATGCAGGGGTGGGAGGAGGTATTTGTGTCTGTGCTTGTCGCCGTGTCCCCAGTCTAACGCTGGACACAAATATATGTATTCTGTTCTGTCTCCCTCCACTTGCACATGAGCGCCACGGGGACAGGAACGTGGCCAGGACTGCATCTCCACTGCCAGCCCACGGCAGGTCCTCGAGACGTGTTCACGGAGCGAAGGAGAAGCCTGTTGGCACTCCATTGCCCCATCTCCCCCTTCTTCCGCGGTATCGGTAAGAAGAGTATAATCCCAAGGGGTGCCCGGGGGCTCAGTGAGTTGAAGCCTCTGCCTTCGGCTCAGGTCATGATCTCAGGGTCCTGGGATCGAGCCCCGCATCGGGCTCTCTGCTCGGCAGGGAGCCTGCTTCTCCCCCTCTCTCTCTGCCTGCCTCTCTGCCTACTTGTGATCTCTCTGTGGAATCAATAAATAAAATCTTAAAAAAAAAAAAAAAAAAAGAGTAGAATCCCAAAATGGAGCACCTAGCCGTGGAGAAAGCAGAGCTGGCGGCACTGGAACACTCGCCAGAAGGGAGACACCAACGTCGACAAGGAGGAGGAAACCCGACCGCCCACAGCCGCGTGCTCACATAGCTGCGATGCCGAGTGTTCACTCTCTCCCTGAATGCATACCCTGGGTGACCAATTATAAGAAGTATGCTGTGCGTGTGGACTCCTAATTCTCTAATAAAGATTCGTAACGGAGGTCAGGCCACGGGCAGGTTTCAGCGTTGCTTATCATAGACAGAGAAAATACTTACAAACCACACGTCCGACGAAGGACTAGTATCCAGAATATATAAAGAACTCTCAAAACTCAACCTCAAAAAAAAAAAAATCCAAATAATCCCATGAGAACATGGGCAAAAATGTGGACATTTCACTAAAGAGGATATACACGTGGCGAATAAACACATGGAAAGATGCTCGGGGTCATTAGCGGTTAAGGAAAAGCAAATCAGAGCCACAGTGAGACCGCACTGCTCGTATCTACCAGAACGGCCACAATGAAAAAAAAGGTGATAACACCAAATGCCAGCAAAGACAGAGGAGCTGGATCTCTCATACACTACCGGTGGGAAGACAAAATGATGCAGCCACCGGAAAATACTTAGGCAGCTTCTTTAAAAAGAAAGAAAAGGGACGCCTGGATGGCTCAGTTGGTTGGGCGGCTGCCTTTGGCTCAGGTCATGATCCCAGCATCTTGTGATCGAGTCCCACATCGGGCTCCTTGCTCCGCAGGGAGCCTGCTCCTCTCTCTGCCTCTGCCTGCCTCTCTGCCTGCTTGTGTTCTGTCTCTGTTAAATAAATAAATAAAATCTTTAAAAAAAAATAAAATAAAATAAAAAGAAAGAAAAAAAACTGGGGGTAGCATACGACCCAGCAATTGTACTCTTAGGTATGTATCCCAGAGAGACAGAAACTTATGTCCACCCAAAGCTCTGTTCACAGCAGCTTTATCTGTAATAGCCAAACTGGAGTCAGCCCAGCTGCTCTTCAACGGGGACTGGTAAACTGGTCTGGCCGCACGCATGGACTACTTCTCAGCCATAAAAATGAATTACTGACACACACACACAATGACTCGGATGAATTTCCAGAGAATTATGCTGAGTAAAAAAAGCCGATCCCAAAAGGTTACAATTTTCCATTCACATAGCATTTTTGAAATGACAAAATTTAAGAAACAGAAGACAGATCTGTGGTTAGCAGGGATTTGGGTGGGGGGTGGGGAGGGAGACAGGTAAGATTATGAAAGGACAGCAGGAAGGATCCCACCATGTCGGAACCGTCCAGCGTCTGTCCAATCGTTTGCTTGTGGTGGAGACAGGAACCCGCAAGAGTGTTAAGACCACACAGAACTTATAAAAACACATGCTCGTACAAGCGGAACTGGGGAGACCTGAATGGGAGCGAGGGGTCCCATCAATGCTGCCCTCCTAGTTGTTGACACTACCCTGTGCTTTCACACAACGTTACCACTGGGGGAAACTGGGAGAAGGGTGTAAGGGATCTGTATTATCTCCAACATTTGCACGCAAATCCACAATCACCTCAATTTAAAAGAGGTCATGTTTTTAAAGACAAAAATAAAGAACAAAGCATATTAAAACTCACATCTATAAAATGAAACCACACACGAAAACAAAAGTATACCTTTACGTGTGTATATATTACATGTGTGTAACTACATAAGTGTATAGGAAACAAGTTATATATGTTGGAAGAGCCCCGAGCTTTCTAGCATATTCACTGTGGGAATGAGGGGTTTGTACCTCCCAGATAATCAGTAAGCACTACTATACACAGACACACACAAAAGAAAACCAAAGAAACTCTGGTCCAAGATGAAGTAATCTATGTAAAGTCACAAGTAAGTGACCGAGCATGAAGTCAAAGCTCACACGACCCTTCCCCCATTCCACATGGCCTCTGACATGTGGATGACCCAACTGCCGTAAGATGACAGGAGAAGAAAATCAATCATTCCTACGGGGGCTGTGAGGTTTTCCATTTTCTGGAAGACTTTTAGAATAAAAATCGAAATGGTTTAAATAATGGCATTGAAAGTGGGGAGAAATGACAAAGTAATACATACAGCACGGTATCATGTGTTAGGAAAAAAACCACCCATAAAACAAGTGTTTCTACGTGTGCACGTGTAAGTATGCACACGCACAGACCCTGGAGAACGCGTACCATCTGTGGGGAGCAAGGGGAAAGAAGAGTACTGGTCAAGGGGTCTCGGGGCTTCAATCACAGTGTTAGAATTTGAGAATGCATTCCAATTCAAGTATAATTTGTCTATTTTTTTTTTAAGAAGGGGGAAAAATAAAGCAAACACTTACTGCATTCATAGATCTGTTCCAGCTTATCCACAGAAGAAAGGGAGAAAAATTTATAACCGGACTTACTACCAACAGCTAGGGACCTGCAAAAAAGCCAAATCAGAAATAAGAGCTGATACGTGTAGACAGTGATCATGCACAAACTAGCTCCGTGTTACCGAACAGTAACCATCATCTCTATCAAAAATTAGCACCAATCATTTCAAATAGTTTGTAGCAGGTGAGTGGTGGCTGAGCAGGAAAGGGGAAAGGGGCAGAGCAAGACGGCCCCCCTCACAGCCAGGAAAAGGTGAAGGCCAATAAAGTACAGACGGTATTCTTACCTAAAGCCCGCAAAACCTTCAAGATAACTTTGACAAATGAATAGAAGTAATCGGCCCTAAGTTCATGACCCCCTCCGAACAGAGTGGGGTCTCTCAGGTGATCTCATCTACGGGTGAGTCCAAAAGCTAAACAAGCTGACGCCCCAAACTTGAAGCAAAGACAAGGACAGCCCAGTGGACGATGACACCCTTCTGCCTCTCGGCAAGGCCCCAGCAAATGTGTTTCGACCACCCGTGTTACGCTTGGGCCCGGCAGTGGGGAGGAAAGAGAACGGAGCAAAGAGCTAACTTAGAATGTGGCAGCAACAGACCACACAGCTCCAGAGAGAAGGAGAAGCCACTCACACCCGCCACCAGCACCGTGGCGTTGGCCGAGAGGCCTGAAGGGACCTCGCGGGCTCTCCAGGCCCCCCGCACAGGAGCCGTGGGACACGGAATGAAGTCCTTCCTCATCAGACGATTACCACCCTCTGGAGCGTGACTGACCGCAGGGAAACAAACAAACAGAAGAAAGCACAGCTTTGAGCAAAGAAGGTGAGCCAAGGAAGTAGAGAGCAAGGGACACGCAAGGAAGTAGCTACTGGGACTGTTGTCAATTCAATGTCTGGGAGGACACGGAAACAAGCGGAGGCAGAAGACAAACCAGAAGACGAGCCAGGAGGACCTGCACGTCAAGAGAAAAACCAGGGCCCCTCTAATGGCCATTTCATCTAGTAAAAACGTGAGATTTCCAACCTCTCTTTCATCCATATGCGGGAGGAATACACTCTTAAGAATGAGGTCCCATAAGCACTACTAAATTTTTAAGCTATAATTGGTTTATACATCTTAGATGTATGAGCAGAAACAAAACTCCTTCTACCAGTCTGTTTTTGGGGACAAAAATACTTCACTATACTGAATTAATTGTATCAATGAAGTAATTAGGTATTGTTACCTGTAAATATTTTGAAAAGCAATAAAGGAGCCAATGAAAATAGATACCCAAGGGGGGGGGAATAGATCCCCAGGAAAGCTAAAAACAAGACAAAAACCTTAGCAATCTACAACTTTGAGGAAGGTGGTGTTCGGGGAAAATATTTTCCAGATAACTAATGGTTGCTATTTTAAGCACCAATACCTTTCCCCCCCATTTCTGATTAAAAAATGAAAGTCACTCTTGTATTATATGCTTTCCTATGTTCCTATCACACGGGAATGGGAAATTCTTAACATTTTCCTGGACTCCCATCATTAAACTTACCCCACTATTACAATACAGCGACCCTCCGGGACGCTAACAAGGAGTTGAGGGTTTTATGTACTGACCTCAGATGATCAGACTGTAGTGCCGAGTTTCTCTCTTTTGTTCTGCTGGGAGGTGTCACTTCCTTGTGGCCCTCTCCCCAACATTAGCAGCCCCTCTCCCATTCTAATTTCTTGTTGACTTAGGAACCAAATCACCAAGTTTATTGGCCTTCTATATTAAACAAGCTTAGACAGGGCTTCTTTCACAGGCAGAGTTAAGGAGCTTTTAACTAGTTAATGAGAACCTGGATTTTGATGCTGTGCTCCTAACAGAAGAATATGTCAAAACTGGGCTTTGGGAAAAACAAAACAAAACAAAACAAACCTGGGCTTTGGTGATCAAACATCAGAATCTGGATGTTCTCACAGATATTCCGAAACTGGTTTAGGATATTAAACACCTTAGCTAGAATTTTAATTGCACAGTTTACAAAACCTCAATCAGCAAGAAATGTAAGCAAAAATATTTATTTTTTGACATGCATATATGGTATAATATGAATACATACTTTATTGGTAAAGGTAGATGTTTTTGAAGGGTAGTAACACAGCGATCAGGTTCATACATCCCTCTTTGGGGATCGATCCTGTTTTTAATAATTTCTCATGATTTGCCTGACCATACAGTGGCAGACATATTCATGGAAGAGGCAGAGTAACAGAGAAGTTTGAGATCTTATTCCCCAATAGATGTGTGTGTTGCCAAAAAAAAAAAAAAAAAAATGTGTGTGTGTTTGTGAGATCTTTTACTGACAAAGGGAAAACCCAGTTCACTATAACAGAAAAAAGGATAAATTTACTCAAGCCCCTATTTCACTACTATACCCCGGCCTTCAGCTGGGCCTGCTGTCAAAATCCAGAGACCCTGTGATACAGCCTGGAGAGAAGGTCCAAGTCCTTAGCCAGGATGGGAGAGGAAGTGCCTCTGGAATGTGCTCTTTATTTTCATCTGTCCCCCTGTATTCCACTTCTAGAGCTTCTCTACACTGCCAGTCCTGACTGAGCCTTTTAGGGATTCTGCAGTTTAAACTAGGTTGGGTCTCTGCTTTCTCCATTAGCAATCCGGGAGCCACACTCCTTTACTACTTGCTACCTTCCAAAATGTTGTTGCTAGTGACTCCTTCCTTATGGGTTTCAACCTTTTAAAATATCTTTTGGTATTTCATTGGTTGACATTTTTAGTAGGGTTCTGGGAGGGAGCCAAAATAAATGCTTGTGTCTGACCCACCATCTTTAACTGCAAGCCTGTCACTGAATTTAAACTTGAGAGTTCAATATTTAAAAGACAGTGCTTTCCACTAAAACAGAAATAAAAAATCCCTCAAATGTGAATCAGATCTCTTTCTTAACTTTTTCTTTTCTTTTCTTTGCCTTTTTATCAGTAATTAGTCCCGAAAGGCTTTCCCTTTCCATCATCATCTTCATTAGAGGGTTACGTGGCATCGGTCCATACTCATAAATCGGAAACCACCTGAACTGCTGACCCCAGGACCCCAGCTGGAAAGCTCACCTCTGCAGCAGGCCCTTCCCTCAGCTCACAGGGTCTCCACCTGGATAGCCCCACAGCCTTAAAAACTCCATAGAAGCCAAAGCAGAATTTACCCTTTGTCCCCAGATTGAATCCTCCTCTAACCTTTTCCCCATAACGGAATCACTCCGAACCCAAACCAGAGATTTGGGAGTAACCTTAACTTCCCTGCAGCATCCACATCCCACAGGTCGCACCCAGTCCCGACGGCTGACCAGTCTGCTCTCCACGGGCCACTGCTGTTGGACGATATCCTCCTGTGTGACTGTCCTACCTTCCTCCAACATGACCTCTACCCAGCAGGCAGAATGACCTAAACCTTTAAGGCTGAAGGGTCCTTAAAACCCATCCACAATCAAGCCTCTCAATTTACTGATGAGGAGAAAATAGAAGTGACCTTCCCAGAATAATCTCTGCAACCTAGAAGAATCTCAGTTAAACAAGCGTCTCTATAACTTCTCTGGACACTAACGACATCAATGCTGGAAACCGAAAACTTAGAAAATCAAGTCCCTTTCTTTTGTCTGCCCCTTCTGGAGATGTCATTTAAAACAGATGTTGCTGAACCACAGGCTTCCCACAAGCAGAGTGGCATCCGGTGGAGGACTTCAGTCCTTGACATTTTCATTTAAGCGATACTCTGTCACTTATTAGTTTGTTAACTTCAATTTCAAAAGCCAAAAACTCCCCCCAAATAAACCTTCCACACTGTTACTTCCAGAAACTAGGATTGGAACTAACAAGTTAATAGGTGACTGAGATCAGCTGTTCCTAGTGCCTCTTTCACCGCTCTTGCTTAAAAAGAAAGAAAGAAAAGAAAAGAAAACTTATTCAGACTTTCAGGGAAAGAATCCTAGAAAAATGAGCACAATATTTGAAACTATATTGCCAGGACAAAAAAGCAGGATAGATATAGCTTGCTATACAAGGAATATTCTGTTAAGCCTCCCTCACCTATTATTAGATGAAATGGCTTTCAGATTTTCTCACTCAATACAGTAAACGTGGATCCCAGACCAATAACTTTTGTCTTGTGAAAAATTGTGTTCCTCTATAGTTTCTGGAGATGGGTAAGGGACGCAAAGGGGTAAATCATGCAGCCTTTCCTAGGAACTCATGTGTTTCTTTAAGACAAATTACAGTCACTTTAACTGATAAACTTCTGGATAATCCTAACTTACTCTTCACAATTTATGTTCATACTGTATCAAGGTCTCTGGCAAGTCCAAATTATGACCCAGAAATCTTTTGAACTTCAGGACCCACTGAGGAGTGGGGAAGCACATGATTTCCAAGTGTGAAAAGGTCTATTTCAAGTCAGATTGATATAGTCTATTACATATGGGATTTGGTAGCCCACTTGAAATGACAGCCAAAGAGAATACATTCTCCTATTTTATTTACTTTCAATATAATAATGGGTACTGAAAACCTGAAAAAATAAAGTAGAAAATGTTTGGAAATTCTCTAACTTATACAAGACATAAAAACAACCACAAAGCTACCATTTCTTATCGATCTCAAAATACTAAGGGCTGAAAAAAAAAATACTAAGGGCTGAAAAACCAAATCACAGATGGTTTGAAATGCTCTATTCTCTTCTTGGATGAATGTAATATAGTCTATCCCAATTACAACCACGTGCAACCGGTTATCCAAGATGTTTCTGTTGCACTGGGTTTTGGTCACACAGTATGCTTATATATCTGGTAGTTTTAATCTCTAAAGATTGCTACTGTATGATTTACTAAATTCACTGTCCTCAAAATCCTACCTTTCAGGTAGAAAAGACAGTGAGGCAGGGTGGGAAGATCCCTGGGAGAGAAGTCAGTCCCACCCCCACTCTGCTACTGGCCGAGTGGAAGATCCAGGTACAGCTCCCGGCCTCTGTGAATTTCAGGTTCCTCACCTGCAGTCCCAGCAGGAGATGGGCTTCCCTGGGTGGGGTTCCCCTGCTGGACCATCTGCACTAACCTCCCAGTTCTGGGGAGGTGCTGCCGAGCACCTGCTGCTTGCTCTCCCACAGTGCCTTCTCATTAAAAATTTTTTTTTTTTCTACTTTGCTGATACCATTCAGCCAGTAACAACTCAAGCAACTACTTACTATGAAGCCAATGACCCATTCCTCCTCACTTACATCACTTCCTCTTACTCACTTCCCAAGATGGCTCTCCTCCCTTCCAGTTCCACAACTCCTCCTTCCTTCTCCAGAAACTTCATCTATTTATTAACTATCCTCACAGGTCACCCAGACAGCCTTCGAAGAATCAGCCTCAAACCCCCACATGGGTTTGGACAAACAGCGTTCCAAATCCACGGGTCGGCATCAGTGGCCTCTCTTCCCCTAAGGATGGCCCCAGATTCCTCAGGTCCCTCTTGGCTCAGTTTCTCCCCAGATCAGAGGCCAGGGTTATTGCTAAATCTGTTTCTTGTTGGGGCAGGACATCAAAGTCACCTAAAAAAAGAACAGCGAGACAAGAAGAAAGGAAAAGGAAAGAAGGGAAAGAGGCCCTAAGATGATGAGGTGCCTAGGAGAAGGGCCTGAAGGAGAAAAAGAGTGGAGGAAGAGGGTTGACAAAGAAGGGGAGGCGGAATACGAGGAAGAAACGCACTCTCACCGCTCCGAAAGCAGCTGAGACAACAGGTCTAGACACAAAGTTCTGCCCCAACTTTGTGCTTTACCCAAAAGGTAAAGCAACCTTTCGGTGGGTGGGTGCAACACCTCCCTGTCTCCATCACTTTCCCCGCCCAGAGATCTCCGCTCCAGCGCAGCGCGCCCGGAGGGTTCCGGAGCAAAGCGCCCCTCCCTCCACGCTCAGGGCCCGCCCCCCGGGGGCGCCCCCACCCGCCCCGACCTCCACCCCGAACCTCCAGGCCCGACCTCCGGCCCGGCCCCGGCCTCGGGGTCCCACCTGCCCCAACCCTGGCCCCAGGCTCCTGCCCGCCCCGGCCCCAGGCCTCGGCCCCCGGACCCCGACCTCGGACCCTCGATCCCCGCCCGGCCTTACGTGTTGTCTTGGTTGAAGTTGGCGAAGAGCAGCTGGCCGGCGCCGGCCTCGCCGCTCTGACTCGCCAGGTTCATGGTGGGCGCGCGGCGGGCGGGCCCGGGGCTCGCGCGCGGGAGGGCGTGTCGGGTGCGCTCAGGGTCGGCGCCGGGCCCCGCTCGCCGCCTCCTTGGCCGCAGCTGGCTGCCCGGGGATCAACCGCCGCCTCATCCCGTGCCCGCTCTTGTTTATGCTCCGGAGCCGGGGCACCCTGCGCGCCTGCGCGGCCCCGCCCCTTCGGCGCACGGCCTCCCCCACGGCGCAGGCGTACTGCGGAGGTACCGCCCCTTCACCTCTGGCCGGGGATTGAGGTTCTGGTCGAACACGCGCACGCTTGGGGACGCGCGGGGGCGCGCCGGGCAGGGCTTGCTGGCGGACCCAGGGCGGCGCATGCGCAAGGAAAAAGAGTAAGTGCTCGGTATGCTCCGTCGTTTTATCTGTGTTAAAAGGTCCCGCCGTGTGCCAGTCGTTGCGCTAAATATTTATGTACAGCATCTTATTTGATGCTTGTAGCAACCCTACTTAGAGAACATTGCATTCCCATTTTATAGATTTAAAAACTGAGGCTCAGAAATACTAACCTATTTGCCGAGTGTTGGATCTGAGAACTGAAACCCCTTTCCCCAGGGCCTGCGCGGAGGAGTCCGCCTTATACTTATCCATACATTCAATAATATTTAGGAATTACCTTCCATGTGAACTAAATAGGCCTCCTTTCCCTGGAGAAATTACAGATTACTTGTAATTAAACACAATTACAAGTCGGGGTACAAGAGAGCTCATGATGAGGTCACTCCACCCAGACTTAAAGGATAAGGACTGTGCAGTCAGAGAAGGCTTCCTGGAGGAGGGGAGACCTGAAATTTGAATCGTGGGTAACCCACCCAAGGAGATGGAAGCATTCTGTACCCCAAAGGTCCACAGATGAGAGTGTGTTCCGGGAATGCTCTGCTCGAGCACGGACGATGAACCCGAGACAGATTTGACTTGTGAAATCGGAGGTGGCTAACTCAAGCTGGATGGTGTTAAGCTACATTAAGCAAGAGACTGAACATTATCCTAAGAACAATGGGCTGCCATTGAAAATACTTAGGCAGGAGGATGGCACAATCAAATTTATGGGTAGGAAAGTTAATTCTAGCCACAGAGTCAAGAGTGCATTGAAAATCATTGAGGAAAGAAGAGTCTTCCCTATTAAAGGTGCTGACTCTGCTATGACAGGCGAAACTCAAAAACTAGTTTGAGATGGATTGTAGACATAAATGTGAGAGGTAAAACAATAAGCATTCTGGGAAGAAAACGTGGGAGGATGCCTTCATGACTTTGGGGCAAATAAAGTATTTTAAACAAGTACTTTAAGAAGTACTAACCACAACAGAAAACATTGCTCTTCATCAAAATTAAGGACAACTGCTTATCGAGAGACCATCAGGAGACTTTGAGAAGGCAAGCCTCAGAATGTGGTACATATACTCGCAGTACATGTATTTGCAAGACGTATTTTGAAAAAGGATGCCTTTCCAGAATGTTCAAAGAATTTCTACAAATCAATAAGGAAAATACCAACTCGTTTTTTTTACTGGGCAAAACACTTGAGCACAGGCACTTCACAAAATAGCAAAATGGCTAATGAGCACCTGAGAAGGTGATCATCATTAATATTCATCAAGGAAATGTAAATTAAAAGCAAATGAGATACAACATGCATCTACCTGTTAAAATCATTAGAAACAGAAACTGGACTAGGGCACCTGGGTTAAACATCTGCCTTCAGCTCAGGTCATGATCTCAGGGCCCTGGGATCGAGTCCCACATCAGGTCCCTGCTCAGCAGAGAGTCTGCTTCTTCCTCTGCCCCTCCCCTCTGCTAATCTCTCTCTCTCTCTCTCTCTCTCTCTGGCAAATAAATAAATAAATATTTTTTTTAAAAAAAGAAAAGAAACAGAGACCAGACTTGAAAATACTCTTGAGTAGACAAAGCCAGTTTAGTCAGACAAGCAAAGCTTAAGTTAGCTTATTTTGCAAGACAGGCAAGACTAACTCAACCTGGGTCACTTCTTGCTGGTGTCTCTGAAAATCATAAGCGAAACAAAGTAGTTCCCCAAAACTGATATGAGGTAACTGCTAACCAATTCCCTTGCATTTAAGAAAATTTTAATATGGTAACCAATTACTGTGACGAATGAATAGTCACTATAGAAGCTGCTGTATAATACTATACCTCCGAGCCTCCTTCCATTTTTGGTTTGAGTGCTCCTCATTTGTAAACTGTCTCTTTGGTGCATACGCAAACCTTTTCTAATTATGACTTCAGTGATTTGTTGATTTTCTTTTTTTATTCCGAACTTTTGACATCCCCTATTGGCTAAAATTAAGATAATTGACGGGGCACCTGGGCGGCTCAGTCATTAAGCATCTGCCTTCAGCTCATGTCATGATCCCAGAGTCCTGGGGTCGAGCCCCGCGTGGGGCTCCTTGTTCAGTGGGGAGATTGCTTCTCCCTCTCGCACTCCCCCTGCTTGTGTTCCCTCTCTCGCTGTATCTCTGTCTGTCAAATAAATAAATAAAATATTTTTAAAAATAAATTAAAAAAAGATAGTTGACAATACGAAGCATAGACAATAACTTTGGAGCGTCTGGAACTTTCATACACTGCGAGTACAAGTCTAAATTCTTAGAATCAGGGCGCCCAACTGGCTCATTTGATAGGGTGTGTGGCTCTGGATCTCAGGGTCCTGAGTTTGAGCCCCACATTGGGCATAGAGATTACAGGTTACTTAAATATAAAACCTTGAAAAAATAAATTGTTAGAATCATTTTGGAAAACTGTTTGACAGTATTTACTCAAGTTAAATGTACATATTCCCTATGACGCAGCCATTTCACTTCTAGCTATATTCTCAGTAGTGATTAGTGTATATTTTCTCCAAAAGACAGATATGGGAACACTCCTAGCTGCTTTTTCGTAATAATCCCAAATTGGAAATAACCCAAATGTTCCTCTATGACAGAATGAATAAGCAAATTGTGATACATTCATACAAAAGAATACTACAGAGCAATTAAAAGGCCGTACACATGTGAATGAATCCCACAGATACAATATGGAGTGAAAAGATACAAAAGAACATAATACTGTATGAGTCCATCTATATGAAGTCAAAGCTAGGCAGAGTCCTGGTTCCCTCTGGTTGGGGATTGATTGGGAGGGGGCAGGAGGGAGCCCGCTGGAGTGTGGGAACTGTCCTGTGTTCGGATTTTAGTGTTTGGGCATATGCATATGTATAAGAGCATATACATATGTAAATATATAAATATACATATGTGGCTGCCCATAGAGCCCATCTCCAATCCCTGAAGTCAAGGTGTAGCCCAGGAGCAATGTCTTTAGTGGTTCTATCTTCATCAGTTGGCACAATGATGAATTATTTTTGAACAAAAGCACATAGGCAGGTGTCTGAATAAATCCCCTGGGTTCTAGACACCATCCTTGACTTCATTTTGAAAAGCCACCCAGTTTCCCCTTGCTCATCCAGGATAATAACTTCTTCTCTCTCCATTGGTTCAGCCAATGAAGATTTCCAAATGGCGGAGGGTGTGTGTGGGGGGAGGGTAGACTCCGTTTCCAATTTACCAGAACCGTAACTCTGTTCCCTGGAGTAACAGGGGTCCTTTTGGTAGTCGGATCTCAAAATCCACTGAACCCAGAGCTGTGGGGGGTGGAAACAAAAAAATTTTTCAGTGGATTGTTAGTTGTAATCTGCAAGGAAACACTACCTTCTCTACTCCCAGTTGATGGCATGTCCTGAATATTGTGGAATGACATCTCAACCTCACAGGGTGTGGCCTCTTAGCCGGCGTCATGGCTAAACCTTCAGGAGGGCAGTCTACCATCTATGTGGGTAATAGGGTACATGGTAAGAATGGTGAATTCCAAGGGCATGAGCCCATTATCAAGCTTCCTTCCCCTTACTGTAATTTCTTGGACAGAAGACATATGGTATGAACACCTGAATAACCCTTTTAAAAATGGTAACCTCCAAAGCATCTGCCTTTGGCTCAGGTCATGGCCTCAGGGTCCTGCTCAGTGGGGAGTCTGCTTCTCCTCCTGCCCTTCCCTGACCCCTCCACCCCTACTCGAGCTCTCTTTCTTCTCTCAAATGAATACATGAAATCTTAAAAAAAATGGTAACCTCCACACTTTCTCACATTCTCTATCCCTTTCCTTGCTTTATATTTCTAGATGGGACTTATCACTTTCCAGGGGACTACAACACACCCCGCTTCTGACTAGAACATAATCCTCCAGAAAGGGAGGATTTCTATCTGTCTTATTCACTCTGTGCTCGGATTCCCTAGAATAGTGGGAACTTAGTGCCTGAAGCACTAAGCTCTGGCCTCCATTTCTGGTGGCCAGAATGGGCTGGAGCTGAGGGCTGCTGCCCACGCACCCCATTTTGGTCCCACTGCTCTTCTATCTAGGTGGCACTGGGAACCACAGGCGAGTGTTGCTGGGAAGTAGGCTGGATTTGCGCCCTAGAGCTGACCTGTGTATGACTCACCTTCGTGTCCCGGCTCACCTGGGGATGGCATGAGCTGACATTCCTGATGGCAGAGCAGGAAAGATGCTCGGGACCTTCTCTCATCACTTTAGGAATCCTCCAGCTAGCTGAACTGATGCCGATCCCACGAAGAAGAGCTTCCCTTCCTCCTTTCAACCTTAGAGCAGAACCGTCATCTGCTCGTGCTTAAAACATTCCTCAAGTAGTCTTCTTATGCGCCACATTCAGAGATGAGCAATCCTCCCACAGGCGAGTTTCTAAATAAAACCGTGGGTTGAACAGCTGGCAGAGACGAGGGAGCTAAGGGCTGAGTGAAAGGGTGGTGGGGTGCACCCTGCGGGAGGCGAGGCAGTGGGAGAGGTCAGGACTGAAATCGGACAGGCATACTGAGGTTCAAATGGGGTTCCGTTTCTCTTGATGCATGTCTCCTTAAGGAAGTCTCGAAACCTCTCTGAGCATCTATTTCTTCAACAATAACTAGGGCTAGATAATCCACCTCTTGGGGGCGCTATGGAGAGCGGATGAATGGGAGCCAGCACTTGGGGAAGAGAGGAGCAAGAATCTTTGAAAACCATCCCTGCATGAAAGCAATGAGAACACTGCCAAAAATGAGCAAAATCAACTTCTTCGGAACTCTGGAAATGAACTTAAGGCTTGGCTTGCCACATTCTAAGAAGTATTTATCCAAGTAAGACGGTGGAATCTGTAAAAGCAGTGAGATTTGTGGCATTTTTAGTTTCTCCTGATTCCATCTCTCCCTCCGAACTCCATTGTAGCCTTGCAAATCGGTAGCCTTCAACGTCGGCAGCCTTGTGACCGGGACAGGTGTAAAAACAAGCAGCCTAGTGCTCACTGGAAGGGGCGGAAAGGGCTTGGAGCTCCCCAGAAGTCCCATCCCCACAGAATGGTCACCGTTTGAACCGCCTGGCACAGTTTTTGCCAAAAAGCTCGATTTTCAGAGCGCATCTTCATTTGATCCAAGAGTTTGCTAATTCAGTGTGTGGATGAAGTTCCCGCCTATTCCTTGCTGGTTGAGTTTTATCGTGAAACGTGGTTGGATCTTGCCCAAAGCATTTCTGCCTCTATGGGATGATTCCGTTCGTAATTTGTTTATTTGTTCCGTGGCTTGGTCGGACTGATTCTGAAAAGTCAGTCCCACCCCCGCATCCCCCAGTCCCACCCCCCAGTCCCACAGTCTCTGATTTTTTACTCTTCTTTTTGCCCCTTAACCTGCCTTAATCCCCCATTCAGTTGTCCCGCAGTTGGCCCCATGTTCTGGATTTGGCTGATTACTTTCCTGTGGTTTCACTTAACATGAGGCTCACCGAGAATGTTCCTCTTGATTCTTTGACTTAGAACTAGAGGGAATACATTTTGGCAAGAAGATATCATCTGTGGTTCCCAGAGCTGGGGTCAACGGGGCAAAGGTCCGCGCATTTTAGACACTGACACATCTCGCTGAGGCGGTCACTCTGATTTCTACTCCCCGGGTCGGGGTGGTGAGCGAGCAGGCCTGTTCTCAGCCCCGGACACTCCCGGACTGAGCCCTCTCCCAGGCTTGTCGTTTTTAATGTGCGAGATTGTGGTCATTCTGCTTCTGGCCACAAGAGGGCAGCAAGGCCCAGATAGTGGACCCAGCGGGTTCCTCTGAGGCTGGATCCTGGGCTTTGAATCCTCCTGCTGGGGCTGGGATCTGGGGTGTCCAATAATCAGGAGGTAGGCGAGTAGGGCAGACTGGACAGGGGTGGACGAGGGCTGGGACATGTCAGAGAAGCCCCGGAGAGAGAAGGGCTAAAGGCCAGGGCGGCAGTCAGCTCCCGGAAATTCAAACACTGCACATTTCTGTGACTGATGTTAATTAAAGCTTATAACTGTTAATTATAGCAGCAACTGGGCCTACGATCACCACACACTTGAGCTTTACCTCTTCTGCATATAGATACATGGCCGGTACAAAGATATAGCCTTTTTTAAAAATGCTATACAGGGACGGCTGGGTGGCTCAGTTGGTTAAGCATCTGTCTTTGGCTCTGGTCATGATGCCAGGGTCCTGGGATCAAGCCCCGCATTAGGTTCTCTGCTCAGCGGGGGGCCTGATTCCCCCCTCCCCTCTCTCCTGAGTGTGCACACACTCTCTCTCTTTCAAATAAATAAATAAAATCTTTTTTTTTAAAAAGGAAATAATTAGCAAAGATTAGCATTGTTTTAGGCAAGGTCACCCTACTAAGGGGAATGGATGGGGTCTATTCATAAATTTCCTAGAGCTGACTGGGGAACTTGCTTACTGATCTGTTAAAGGTTGTGTTTCTTGGGAGGTTGAAACTGCCGTTGGATTAACTAGCAGGTCTTGGTTGACTGGCTTAGGGCCTCAACCAAAGTGACGTCCTTTTGGTCCTGCAGTTTTCCTTTTAGCATTCGGTTAAGTTTTGTGTTTCTCGTACATATAAAACCAAAACAAAGTTTTAAAGCCTACTTACCGCATCACACTAGTTTCTATGAATATTTTGGAAATGATATTTTCCTCCTGGGGCCCCAGGGAAATTTTTTAAACACTCTCATCTAGGGGGGAGTCACTTCCTCCTCCAGCAAGATGTTTGGTATTTATTCTTCTCATGACAATCCAGGTTATCATTACTGATCTGACCTGCCTGTTGGTTTTTGCTTTATATCAGAGGCCCCCCAGTCAACGGAGGGCCTCGATTTTAATTTGGCTTCAGCGTGGGTGGACGGATCTCCAGGTCTAATGTCCTTTGAACGGTACCATTTGGCAAATGCAGAGGTAACTCGGAGCCTTCCCTCCTCCAGGATTTGGACGGTATGCTGAGATGAAGGGTGTCTGGAAGGCAGAGGCCACATGGCCCCGGATCTGGCCCCCACACCCTGCCTTCCCCAGTTCACTTCCTGCTCTCCTCTCTGCTGGTCTGGAAGCTCAGGATTGGGATTCCTGGCAAAGGCAGGAGTGGAGCAGATGGGAAAAGGGCGTTCATCTGGAGGCTGGCACAGTTCAAAGCAGGGTCCAAGGAGGTGCTCACCGGGAATGAGGAGATACCTATCCTCCAGGCTGTCAGGCCCCTTGGGGGATTGCCGTGCCCACGCTGTGCCCCTTTCCTGCAGCTGCACCCAGTGACTGGTGGATGGGATGCTCCCCACCCTTGGTGTCCACCCCAAGAATAATCCCCTGATGAATCTCCTTGCCTTAATCTCCTCTCAGAGCCTGCTTCCCAGGAACCCTAGCTGGAACAAGCTGGTTCCTGGGAGCTGCGCCTTTGCAAAGACCTGAAGCTGGCTCAGGGACCGCGAAGCCGGAGGGAAGGAAAGCCTCCCCACCCTCCCCACCCCCCCAGCCGCTGTGGCTTCCCCGGCTGACTGAGCAGTGACCAGGATGAGCCCTGCTCCTTCAGGCTCAGAGCCCAGCACACAGTGGGCTGAACAAAGGATGGACGGTCAGAGTCCCAGTTCTGAGTGATGACAGGGGCAGGGGATCCTGATCAGGCAAGCTCTCCAGCAGTTAGACAGACGCGGGGAAAAAGAAAGCCAGGGCCCCTAAATGGAGTCATTCGTGTTGAGAGCCTCACATCAGGAAACCAGGACTTAATACCTAACATAACTGTAATTTTCTCCCTCTACCCCCGCCCCCGCCCCCAGGTAACCTCGAACCCATTAACCTGGAATTTCCTGACAGATAGACTGCAAGTTCCTGTTCCCCTTAGGAGGGCAAACTTGTCCAAAATAATCCATTCTTTGCTAATAATGTCCGTTTTCCATTCTCTGTCTTGAAAAACCTTTCCTTTCCTGCAGTGGAGTTTCCCTCTGCCTGCCAGATGGGATGCTCCCGCTTCATGAACCGATTAGTCGAACCACTTCTATCTTTACTAGGTTGAATATTTGTTATTTAACAACCTATATCAAATAAAATCTGGAATACATATTATAAGATCTGATAGATTATAGATAAAATATAGATACCGATGGAGGAAATGTCGGGGTTTGGGAGCGAATGGTCAAGAAAGAAGTCTTGAGACGTCTTTGGTGCCAAAAGGTGGTTTTATTAAAGCACGGGGACAGGACCCGTGGGCAGAACGAGCTGTACCCATTATATACTTCCAAGTTGAGAGGAGGTTAGGGACAGCATAAGTCTCTAAGGAATTTGGAAGCAAGGTTTCCAAGACCTTGAGTGACTAGCTCTTGTAAAGAAAAGGATATTTATGACTGTCTAATAAAACCCTAGTCGTGAGACCCTTCAGATGTATATCAGTGGGCCACATGCTTGGAGGATGATTGCTGAGAAAAATCTTGGGGGAGGAGGTAGAGATAAAGGAAGTTTCCAAAGGGATTTTTATATGTTAAAGGAGAACCACAGGATCCTGGAGGTCGGGATAATGTTAAGCTAAGATTGCCTTTTGCCCTTAGCAAAGTATGAACATGGAGGCTGTTTCTAGAGGAAGGTCACTCTGCCTGTACAGGGACTTGTCGATGGGCTTGTAAGTTGGGAGGAAATTTAATTTTTTGTTCTTTTGCCTTTGTTCCTCACATCAAATCCCACAGAAGCGACCAAGAGCACCCAGAAACTGGAGAGAACCTTGAAAGGAGTAACATTTGCAAGTTTGTAGCTGAGGATTGCTTCAACGTGGATATCTGAGCTTTCAATCAGGGGCTGATGGAGGATTTAAAAATACTTCCTGCCTGCCTGCAGAGGGCGCTCCCCTTCAACGGTGACCCCTGTGGTCTTCA
This sequence comes from Nasua narica, assembly GCA_028533885.1. Taxonomy (NCBI): domain Eukaryota; kingdom Metazoa; phylum Chordata; class Mammalia; order Carnivora; family Procyonidae; genus Nasua; species Nasua narica. Next base: position 31,048,910 of record CM052805.1, read on the forward strand.
GTCACGTAGATAGCAGTCTCTTGGGTGACGTTTGGTGGAGAGCGTGGACAGTGACGTCTGGGCCGGAGAGCCTCACTTTGGTGGCGAAGGGAGACCAGGGACAGGCCTACACTTTAGACCCTGGCTGGACTTCACGATCACTCAGATTATCTGTAGAACCACACAGGGACTCAGTGGCTCCCAACCGACTGAGCCAGCGGCTCTGAGCGGGGTGCCCAGGCATCCGGACCGTGGCAAGCTTCCCAAGAAACAATGGAAGGTGAGCAGCCCTGGGCCACAGTCGGTGAAGCGGCATTCGCACAGCGCCCCTCTACCGCAGCGCCGACCGGGGCAGTTGTCCCGAAGCAGAAAAAGAGGCCGATGCAGGCGAAACACCTGCCTGGCTTTGTGATTATCCTTCTTCTTCCCATTTTGCACACCAGGAAGATGTGGCTGGCTGGTGGCAAAGCCAAGGCCAGAAAAGGTAGGTGGGACAGCTGCCTATCGCCCACTCATTGTCTACCTGCTTGCGGGGGATGCTTACCTTGACCTTGGCCCTGTCCGTAGTTGTGGTTCCCACAGCACCTAAGGCAAGTCCAAATTCTGCCATGAATCCTTCCTGACCCATCCCGGAGGAGACCCCTACAGTTCCCCATCGTGGGCCCTCCGACTTCTCGCAACCAGTCAGTAAACCTCCCCGCAGTCTTTGGCTGGTGTGCATCGACAGGATAATACCGTGGGGCCCTGGGGCCAGTTCGAAGGGCCACCAAGAGAAGTGGAGGCCATTTCCTTAAAACCTGTGGCGAAGGAGACCTTCAAACTGGGTCTGGAATAATAACTGGAAGAAACCAAGGGGGAAACACCTTCCGGGCAGAGGAAACAGCATCTGCGCAGTCAGAGAGCGTGAGAAAGCCATACACATTTGGGGAGTTTGTTTGGATTCATTTACTGGGTGTGGGGGCTGGGCAAGGCTGTTTTAACTCCATCCTGAAGGCAAGGGAAGGCAGTGAAAGATTTTAGGGCGAGGGACTTAATCAGACTTGAGTTTCAGAAAGTTGCTCTGGTAGGGAGGGTTTATGGCCTGGCGAAGCCGAGACAATGGGGACTTTGTTGCCAGACTTTACTTAGTACATAGTAGATGCTCCTGTCGGATCTGCTGATTGGGGACGGAAGTCACCAGGAGGGAGCAGGGGAATCAGGTCAGGTCAGAAGGGGACATCGGGTCCTGGGGACAGATGGCAGCGGGTGGCCTCGTGGGAGGAGACTAGTGGTCAGGGCTCCATCCAGGGAACGGGTGGAAAGCATGGGTGGTTGCTGGGGGAGGGGGCGCTTTCTCCCTCCCTGCTTGCTGCTCTGCCCCTCCAAAGAGCCAGTAGTGCTTAATCAGTGCCCATTCAATGGTGCAGGGCACTTCGGGGACAGATGGATGTAGGTCTCTCCCTGAGCATGGCCGCTCATCTGCAAATTAGGAAAGGCACCTCCTACCGTGTAGAGTTACAGAGGGGACTAGCGGGGAAGCAGCGGCAGTGACGGCAATGATGGCAATGACGGTCATGACGTTGGGCCCGGGGGCTGTCTTTGTTCCTTCAGTAATCCTGCAAGGCAGGTGCTGTTACTCCCACTTTACGAGTGGGGAAACTGAGCCTCGAATGGGAAGCACCTGAGTTCAGGGCACACAGCTAGCCGGTGGCAGAGGCGAGTGAAGGATCCTGGGAAGGCCACCATCAGAACTCCCAGCCGCGGCCGGCCTGGCCCAGGGGAGGCGTGGGGCGGCCTTCTGGGTCGGGGGTCGGAAGAGGAGCTGCAGAGCCCCAGGGAAGATGGGGTGGGTTTTGGCCAGGAGCGGTTGTGGGGCTGATCGCTCAGGTGACTGTAAGCCATCACTGTGGCAAGGGCTGCAGTTTGCATCTGGAGACAAGGGCGCAGGGCCCCCCTCCCAGGAGTGGTGATGGACAGGCCCAGCGGCAAGGCTGGGGGAGCCCGAGCCCACACAGCACAGCAGGCTTGCACCAAAGGCACCGCTGGCCACGGTGAAGTAGGCACAGGTGGACTTCTGCCATGGGGAGAGAGGGCAGAGCTGGGGGGGCGGGATCCTGGAGGGCCCCAGGGTCAGGAGCCCAAGGCCTGTCCACCCCTGGTGCCCACCCCGTCTCCTTCAGGCACTGGGCTAACCCTGACTCCCCCGCGGGAGGCAAGCCCTCAGTTGCCATAACAACTGGATCCCAGCAGTAAAAATAGTAACATTTCTTATTCAACTTTCTTTTGCTCTTGGAGCAAAAGAAAATCCAGTTCTAGGTTTGTGTTTCCCTTCAGGGGTCTCCTCTGGGGCCCCGCTGAGACCACTGCCAAGACCTGGGAAGGTCGACGGCGGGCTGGGGCCGGGAGCAGGCCAGCGGGCCAGCAGCCTGGGGACCTTGGTCCCACACCTGTGGCTTCCCTCGGCCTCTGGGCAGCTGTGCTCAATGAGGACGGACGCCCCAGGCCTGCCCTGGGCTCCCCGGGAAGAGGGGGCCGCAGGGAGGTCAGACCTCAGGGGGCTTTCCCTTTTATAAAGTCAGCAGGGACTTTTTTGGGAATTGACGTTGAGGGCGGAAGAGGAGGTATGCCTGGCACCTGGGGACAGGTCTGTCCCAGTGGGGTTCACAATAAGGCCTGGGGGGGCGGTCACAACAATGCTGGTGGAGGTCAAGGTCAGGGAAGAAGCCATGAAATACAGGTTCAGAGCTCAGAGCCTGGGCAGCTGGGCTCCAGGGCAGCTCCTCTGGCTGTGTGACCTTGGGAGGGTCCCTTGGTCCCTCTCAGCCTTTTTCCCTCCTCCATCGAGGGGACAGGAGGTGCTGGTCACTATAACCATGAGTGTCTCCCAAAATGTATAGAGACAACTGAAACAAAAGTTTCCTGAACATGACTTATCCTCTCCTGGCACCATGTACTCTGGACAGAATGTCTTTTCGGTTTCATTTCCAACTGCTGCTCATCGCCTGCCGGGTTGACTCCTTGATCTTCTAGAACCACGCTGCCCCCTAGGACCTTCAGCCATGTTGGCTGAAGGGAATGGTCTGACATGCCAGCCATTGGTCACATGTAGCTGGTGAGTACTTGAAATGTGGTTTGTGTGATCCAAGAGCTGCATCTCAAATTGCATTTCATTTTATTTAACGTAGAAATAAACAGACACAGGAGGCTGGCGGCTTTCCTGCTGAAGGTCGCAGCTCTGGGGGGAGGCCCAGACGAGCAGTTCACAACCTGCAGCTCCAAGGAAACTTCCAGCTCACCCGGAACCTTGACCTCAAGCTCACCTGGCCAAAACCCAAATCACATCTTCCCTCACCTCCCTGCTGCTCCTCCCTCCGTCTCCTCCCCCTCCCTCCACACCCCCAAATGTCATCAGGACCCGCCCAGCAGGGTCAGCCAGAACCCAGGGGGTCACCCTTCACTTCTAATCTATCAGCAGGGTCTGCTGCATTTGACTTCCTAAACATCCCCAGACCCGTCCTCTGGTCCCTACCTCCAGCCCTGCCTCTCGCTGCAGCCTGTGAATGCTTGTACCTGCAACCCTTCTGGGCCTCACCAATGCCCTTGTCTCTGTGCCGATCCTGTGCCCAGCATGTGGGAGTGCAGAAATGAATTCCATAGGGTCGCTTTGCCCTGGGTGGGATTATTTTTTGAATGTGTACTAGGATTTCAAATAAAGCCTTGTTATTTAAAATAGCAGGGAGCTGGGGTTTGGGAACCGAAGGGAAGGGAGAGGAGGGGGGAGGGAGGTGCCTGCCTTTCAGTTTGGACACCTGTCCTTCCATGTTGAAGGCTCTTCTGCCTCCCGCAGTCCCCAGAGGTGTCATCCGCTCCTGTTGGTGGTTTCGTACAGCCTATAACCCGGACCAAGGTCTCCTAAAGGAGAGAGCTGGATTTTGTAGAAGAGGAGGGGGGGGGGGGAGAGGCAGATCGTGGGTACGCTGCAATCCGACAAGAGAATGCGCGTGCCCCTGTCTGGGGGTCGTGGGGGTCCCCAGAGTCACAGTCTCTGGGAATGGAGAGGTTCTCCAGAGACTGCGGCCATCCCCGGGCGGATCCCTTGGGCCGTCGCGCCTCGCAGGCGTTCGGTGGCAGGGGAGGCAGGACGCGCTTGCCTTGGGGGAAGCGCGAGCTACAAGTCCACTCCCCGGGCCGGCCACGCCGGGGGCCTGAACGCCTGGCGCGCCAGCAGTGACCGCTCCCTCTCCAGTCCAGCCCCGGCCGAGGCGACAGCGGGGTTCCGTCTAGCAGGCTGTCACCTCGCTCTGGAAACTGCGGGCGGAGGGCACAGCGGCAGGGAGAGGGAAGGGGCTCCAAGCGGAAGCCCCCATCCCTCCGCGTCGCTCCTCCTCCCCCGCCGGGAAGGGCGGGAGGGGTCTGCCCCAGCGGGGAGGGGGCCGAGGCCGCCGGGACTAAGGCGATTGGCCCGGAGCCCCCCGCCCCGCCCCCGCCACCATCTGCTCGGGATTTGGCGTCGGCGTCTCAGGCTCCGGCTCGGCTCGGCTCGCGCTCGGGCTCCGCGCGCCCCCGGCCGGCCCCCGCCCCGCGCCCGCCTACCTGCTGCTCCCGCGCCCCGCGCCTCCCTCCCTCCCGCGCTCCCTCCTCGCGCCGGTGGTCGGAGCCCCGGGCCGGGTGCTGATGGAACCGCCGCGATGTTCGCTCCCCGGCTCCTGGATTTCCAGAAGACGAAGTACGCGAGGTGAGGGTGGGGGCGCGCGGGGGGCGGGCGCGCCGGAAGGGGGCGCGCGGGGAGGGGCGGCCGAGGCTCGCTCGCTCTCCCGGCTCTGCGCCGCCGGCCCCGCTCCCCGCGCCGCGCGGAGAATTCGAGTTGACAAATGGACCCTAACCCGGGCCGGAAGAAACCAGTGAGGAGACTTCGTAGTCGTCGTGGGAGTCTCCGCGCCCAGCTTTGCGCCCCGGAGCCGGGAGGAGCGCGGGTTCCCAGCGCCTGCTCTGCTGGCGGCGAGCCCTGAGGCCAGTCGCTTCACCTCCCGGAACCTCAGTTTCCAGGTCTGCAAAACGGGGATAATGAACGGCCCCGTCCCTGGGGACCCCGTGAGGCACTTTGCGTGGCCTCCCGGAGCAGAGTAATCGCTCAGTTTTTATCCGGCGTTTTTGTTAATGATAAAAGGTGTCAGCACGCCCCCGCGGTGTACCCCCACTCCCCCTGCGCTGCCCTTGCGTTCCCCTCAGCGTTCCTGTCACCAGCCCTCCCACCAGTCCCCGCCCCCGGCCTCCATGGCAAGCTGGAGGAATGAGTTAAGTGCTGTTTTTAGGTGGAGAAACTGAGGTTTAGAATCCAGGGAGAGCGGCTTGTACCTCTTGGCTTTTTCACAGTTATGAAGAGGTCTGTGGTCACCTCTGAGCCTCAGTTTCTTCTAAAATGGTGATGACAGACTCCCCCTACCCAGACTGCGGAGTGGAAGCCACGCTCCTCTTTGCATTGACTACAAGTTAAATGCGGGAGGTTCCTAATTATGAAGTTTCTCTAAGATGTTGTGGGGTCTGCTTGGCTGAAAGCTGGCAGGAAAACCCTTCCTGGGAGTTGCCCTCGGCCCCTAGAGGTCTGGGGGAGGGCAGGCTGTTCCCAGGGGGCACCCAGCCTGCCCTGCTGACTTTTTGCCCTCCCCCTCGCGTCTCCTGCTTCTGGGTGGAGTAGGCCAGGGGTGAATTTGAGGCGGATTGGCATCATTTTTGACATCCACATCTATGTGGCTCATTGTCTCCTGACAATTGCTGAGGGTCCCTGTCCCCAGGAGCTCTCCACAAGTTCTGGTCAGACAGCGGACTTGAGCACAGATGTCCAGGCTGAGCACGCTGGGGGGGCAGGGGAGGCTGTGCATGTCTCCTTCATAAGGTTGGGGAGTCCCACTGGGAAAGGGGACCCACGGGGGAGTTCTTGTGGTCTTTCTTTTGGCTGGAAGGTGGGAGGGGCTGGCCGCCCAAGTCCACGGAGTCCTCTCTGATACAGGCACTTGGATTTTCAAAGGCTTGTTCTCAAGGGTCCTGTATGCTATTGTGAGTTATAAGTTGGTGGAGGGTTTGCTGGAAGGGAAGGGAAGATTCCGGGACTTGAGGCCACAGGTTCAAACAGGTACAGAATGAGCTCGGAAGCCTGTCCTATGGGCCTTCGCCTGTCCTGCACCTGCTGTGTGGTCTCAGGTAGGTGTCTCAATCTCTCTGGATCTCCGCCAATTGATGTGTAAGGACAGGAGGGTTGGTGTGAATGAGCTGTAGGTTTGGACTCTGGTGGTGCCCTCCCTGACTGGCGTAGAGCCCCCCAGCTGGGCCAGGGGCTGGAGCAGGAGCTTTTTCCTTTCTACGGGTGATGAGTCCAGGGAGGAAGTGGAGCACATCGATTAGAACTATTTCTGTTCCCTTCCTCGTTGCGTGGTCCTTACCGTGGTGCAGCCCACCAGTTAGGTCCTTAAGAAAGGCTTCCTGATTGAGCGACTTTAATAGTGTGACCCAGCGCTGTCCAGTCGAAATGTCACACAAGCCCCATACGTAGTTGTACATTTTTTAGTGGCTATTCCATTTAAAGTGTGACTGATTTTCTATCTCATGGTCATAAAAAGGCAAAAAAAAAAACAGTGAAATGAATTTTCAGAATGTATTATAGTTGATCCTTGATATGCAAAGTGTTGTCATTTTTTTTTAAGATTTTTATTTATTTATTTGACAGAAAGAGAGAGATCACAAGTAGGCAGAGAGGCAGGCAGAGAGAGAGGGGGAAACAGGCTCCCTGCTGAGCAGAGAGCCGGATGTGGGGCTCGATCCCAGGACCCTGAGACCATGACCTGAGCCGAAGGCAGAGGCTTTAACCCACTGAGCCCCCCAGGCACCCCCAAAGTGTTGTCATTTCAACATGTAATCAATATAAATGGATTATTCATGAAATACTTGAGATTCTCTTTTCATTACATTCTCTCGGCAAGTGTTTGAGATCTGTTGGTGTATTTTATACTTATGGCCCGTCTCGGTTTGGACTATTTTTCAAGTGCTAAAGAGCCACACATGCCCAGCGGCTGCCGTAGTAAATAGCACAGGAATATCTTCCAGGGCGAGAGATGGGCGTTTGTCTTAATTAGTTTTGGCTGCTATAAGGAAGAGCCATAGACTGGGTGGCTTATAAACAATAGAAAATTATTTCTCATAGTTTTGGAGCCTGGAGGTCAAGGTGCCAGCATGATTGGGTCCCAGCGAGGGCCATCTTTTGGGCTATAGACTACAGACTTCTCATTGTATCTTCATGTGGCAGAAAGAGAAGGAGCTACCCTCTGGCCTCTTCTTAGAAGGGCACTAATCTCATTCATGAGGGCCCCACCCCTTGACCTAATTATGGCCTAAAGGTCCCACCTCCAAATACCATCACCCTGGAAATTAGATTTCAGCATAGGACTTTTTTCTTGTGGGGAGGAGGGAGAATACAACCATTCAGCCCTTACTAGTGTTCCTAGTTAAATGCTGTGTGACGCTCAGTGTAAAAGACGTGTTTCCTCTTTGAGCCTCTGTTTTTCAGTGGATGGTTGGACCAGCTCATCTTTCAGGTTCTAACCTAGAATCCTTGAATGGTTTGCCTAGATCAAGAAATACACTTATCAGGAAGCTGTAGGAATTAAAGACTCTGTAGTGTTGGTGCAGGGCTAAGCCAGTAGGACAGAATAAAGAGGCCAGAAACAGATTCATCCCTATACAGACATTTGATTTTTGAGAAAGGTGGTATTGCTGATCAGATAGGGCAAGGCTGGTCCATTGAATAAATGGTACCGAGACAATTGGTTATCCAGACGGAAACAGTGAAATTGGAACCTTTCCACATTTCTGGAAGGATTAAAAATTTTAAAAGTGAAATAAAAAAAACCTTGAAAACTTTTAGAAAACAGAAAAGACTGTCTTTTGGATTTCAGGATCGGTAAAGATTCCTGAAGGCACAAAAAGTTAAAACCATTACAGAAAAATGGGTAAACCAGATCGCGTTAAGAATTACGGATTTCTATTCATCGAAAAATGCCATGAAGAAAATAGAAGGCAAGCTACAAACTCAAAGGATGCATTTGCGGCACATTTACCCACCGAAATAATTAACGTCCAGAATATAGAAATAACTACGACGAGGAAAAGACAAATAAGAGAACAGCAAGTGTAAAAACACAAATCGTTTTGCAGACGAACACAAAGAGGGAGAAGAGAACACAGACGAGCAATGAGCATACGGAAAGCTGCTCATTTTCCTTGGATGTCTGCCGTGGAGAAACCCGTGCACACGTGTGTCTTTGTACAGACAAGAATTTTCTCAGCAGCATTGTTCGTGATAAGCAAGACCTGGAGACCTCCCAAACGTCATGAGTAGGATGGTGGATGTCCATATAATGGAATGAGACCCTGCAAGGAGAGTGACCCCCACATTCAGGCAGCCTGTACGTATAGATAAATCTCATAGACGTGTTGAGTGATAGCAAAACACAAGGGAGGGTATGAATCCCATCCTTCAACGCTTAAAAACAGGCAAACCAACTGCTGTTTAGGAACGCAGAGGAAGGTTTGTGGAAAGCCAGACCACGGTTATTGCAAGATGAGCTCAGTGGCTACCTCTGGGGGAGGGCGGGGGATATACAAGGTGCTTCTGGGCCCTGGGAGGGTTCTGATTCTTGACTTGGGGAAGAAAACCAAGCTGGATTCTCCGCACCCTACAAGACAGCTCCCGTTCCCAGGGGGAGACTTACCCGTGGGGCCAAGCCTCCCTGCAAGGGGGGCTGCAGGTGTCGTCCCTGCTGTCTGTGCGCGGTGCTGCCGTCCCCGGGGCCCAGAGCAGCGCCCGTCACCTGAGTACCAGTCAGATCTGGTGAATGACTGGAGGCTGTGCGACTTTGGGCAAGTCAGCCTCTGGGCCTTAGCCACGTCCTGTGGGTCTCAAGTTCCTGTGATGCTCACTGACTGCCCAGTTTACAAGGACCAGGTCTTGGGGCGCCCCCAGGAACGGCCCCCATTGTGGTTGGGTTTGAAGTTGCCGCTAAGGCCACATGAAGGTCAGGGCCCAGCTCTTCCCACAGCGGTGTCCTTGGGGAGTGGAAGGAGCTTGGAGCTTGTTTTCTGGTTTTGCTCATCTCTTTGCTGAGTTCTCTTAAGTAGGCATCTGAGTCACTGAGCCACAGCATCCTCCTTGGGCCTCGCACCTTCCGTTCACCATCTCCTCCTGCCCTTAGCAATCGGGGCAGTAGGTACCGTTTTTTACCCTTGCTTCGTTTGCCCATCGTCCCGGAGCACACGGTGAGGTTCACGCCGGGACTGTGCTTCCCTTTTCTGCCTCCCACACAACCACGGGCGATCGCGATCCCCGCGGTCACCTGTGTTTGTGAAGTGGGGCCAGAGCTCATGCGATGGTCCCCGCTGGACACAGACTGGAATCCTGAGTCCTCCCCGCGGCCCGTGACCCGCGCCCCGGCAGGGCCCTCGGCACACTCTCTGTGCGGCCTCCTTCGTTCAGGGGCAGGCCCGCCCCGAGCACGGGTGGGGTCCGAGCAGGTGTCCCAGGCGAAGCCCACACACCATATGTCCGAATATTTAAAGTTAAAAATCGAGCTGACAGGCTTTTCCACAAAACGAGTTCTGTCCTCTTTGGCAAATATATTTCTATAATGACAATGGAACACTCTGGTAAAGCGTGGCCGTCGGATGGTTGAAGGCTGGCCACAGGTGCCCAGCCAAAGGCATGCATGATTTATTAATTGCTGTATATTTCATACCAGTTATTTTTCTCTTCATCGCAGCGAAATCATTAATTATGTTACTTCCATTCAAGATTTTCACTTAAATTGGGTTTTAGTTATCATCTGGAGTTGTGCAATCCAGGGAAGTAGCATTAGGCTACCTACGGCTACTTATTTTAATTAATTATTTAATTCAACCCCAACGCTGGGCTTGAACCCACAACCCTGAGATCAAGACTTGAGCTGAGACCAAAAGTCAGACACTTAACCAACCCAGCCACCCACGTACTCTTACCTGTGGCTATTTAAATTCCAATCTAGGGGTGCTTGGATGACTGAGTCAGTTAAGCGTCTGCCTTCAGCTCAGGTCATGATCCTGGGGTCCTGGGTTTGAGTCCCGTATCAGGCTCCCTGCTCATCAGGGAGTCTGCTTCTCCCTCTCCTGCTCCCCCTGCTTGTGCTCTCCCTCTCTCTCTGTCAAATAAATAAAGTCTTTAAAAATAAATAAATAAATAAATAAAATAAAAAATACCCCACAAATATAAATTAAACCAAATGTAAAAAAATTGAAAAATAAGTATCTTATTTTTATTCCAGAGTATTTTTAAATTGGAAAGGCAAAATACAAATGAAGATTAATAAGCATAAAACTTGAAGTCAGAAAGTGTTTACGTAGGGGCGCCTGGGTGGCTCAGTGGGTTAAAGCCTAGGCCTTCGGCTCGGGTCGTGATCTCGGAGTCCTGGGATCAAGCCTCACATCGGGTTCTCTGCTCAGTGGGGAGCCTGCTTCTCCCTCTCCCTCTGCCTGCTTGTGATCTCCCTCTCTCTGCCTACTTGTGATCTCTCTCTCTCTCTCTCTCTCTGTCAAATAAAAAAAAAAGAAAAAGAAAATTAAGAAAGTGTTTACGTAAAATAAAGTATTTGTATGTACTTATTTAAGTATCGTTGAAGTATTTTGATTTTTTTATTTTGCAAATGTGATTGAGTCTCCTTTTATGAAAAGGAAACCTCTCGCCTCTAGAGCTCAGTGCCCCCCTAGTCGCCAATGAGGGCAAGTTCCAGGCCAATATGAATTTATTAATCGTGCATGGTGTTCCTCAGCTGCCGTGTGCCCCCGTTGGGAATTCCAGGGCAGTTCCTGAGTGTCTCGGGAGCCTGGAACCACGGGCAGAGCGGGACATGGAGGCTGAGACGGTCGGGCAGTGACTCTCGGCAGGAACCTGGGCGCCGCGTCTCTCCAAGAGCAAGGCTTGGACCGATGGGTTAACGTGGCTTCCCTCTGACCTCAGCCCTGGGGCTGCCCACGCCCTCCCCACTTTCTGGTGTCACCCACAGACCTCCACAGCACTGGGACACGATCTTTTCTTTCTTAATGTGGTAAAGTATACCTAACATTAAATGTACCATTTTGGCCATTTTTAAGCATCCAGGTCAGGGGCATAAAGCACGTTCACGTTGCTGTGCGTCGTCACTCCCACTCTGTTCCCATAAGATACTACCCCCCCCCCGCTCCCCTCCCCCAGCCCCTGGCAACACTGTCTACTTTCTGTCTCTGGGACTCCGATGACTCCAGGGATCTCTCGAAAGTGGAGTCACGCAGCATATGTCCTTTCATGTCTGGCTTATTTCACTCAGCAGAACGTCTGCAAGGTTCATCCCTGTTGGAGCGTGTGTCTGAGTTTCCTTCCTCTTTAGGGCTGAATAGTGCTCCACTGTATGGGTTTGCAACTGTCTTTGGTTTCGAGGACACGGGACAAGAGATGTGAAGTCTTTCCTGGGGCTTGCCTGGGTTAGTCATAAAGTGGGTGGCTAGGGTGACAGCTTGGGCTGTGCCGGTGATGAGCACTGGATCCCCCGTGACCCAGGTGCTTGAGGCTTCTTTACGTTGGTTTGCGGGTGTTGGTGAGAGCAGGACCCTCTAAAGCGGTTCCACAGCGCCCTCCTTGGATCGTTAACATCGGTGTCCTCTAGTGCTTGTCAGAAATGCAGAATCGCAGGCTCCATCCCAGACGTATGGAAGCTCATGGGTTAGGGGAGGACTCAATTTCCTAATAATACCATGTGAGTGAATGCAGAATCGAGATGTCGGCAAGCATGCAGGAAAGATGGGCACCGTTTCTGCTCGAGTGCCCGGGCGAGGCGGCTTGAGGGTCAATCAGGTGTTCTCAGTCATAAGTAATAACAGAAAACCTCAATTTGAACTGGCTTAGAGGAGAGAGAAGGAAGGAGGGACAGAGGGAGAGAGACAGAGAGAAGGAAGAGGAAGGAGGAGAGAGAGAAGGAGGATGAGGGCAAGGAGAGGAAGGAGGAGGAGGAGGAGAGAGAAGGGAACATCAGAAGAAAGAAATGAGTTTGTGTCCAGAACTGAAAAGTTCAGGAGTGTCTGCATTCAGGTACCGCTGGATCCAGGGTCTCAAAGAGGACCTGGGCTGTCTGCCCTTGTCTCTGGGCTCTATTTCCTATGGCGGCTGCATTGTCTGGACTGCTCACAGCCTTTGTGGACCCAGAGTTTCTCTTTCCTGGCAGGATCACCACTGTCCTGGGATCTAGTGTCTTGTGTCCTGGCTTGGATGGCATGCCCACTCCTGAGCCTATCACCGGGGTCAGAGAAAGGGCTATGGTAAGGCTAGATCCTTTGGAGCATGGAGTTGGGGAGTCAGGCATGGCTTGGGGTGGCGGGGTGTGGTTCCACCTAAGGAGGAGGAACATGTGGCCGAAAAGGAAAGTGCGCGCCATCATATAGGACTGAAACTTGTTTTATCATCTGAGGAGGGGGTGGGGATCACTATGCCCCGGGGGGGGGGGGTTCAGTGTGGGGGGTGGAACATTCTGGAAGCCGGGTGGTGGTGGTGGCTTTTCAACAGGGCGAACATGCTCAACGGCCCTGAACTGCACCCTGGAAAGTGGTTAAGAAAGTAAATTCCGCATCGAGAGTATTTTACCATGATGAAAAATTAATTAATTAATTGCCGTTAAAAAAATTAATAAATTTAAAAAACCTAGCTGAAAACAGGGACACACGCAGGTCATTTATTAAATGTGAGGGGAAAGAGGGGGGGAAAGTACCTTGAGCGTTGATGCAATGTTACCTCAAGTGGAGTCCACATTCCGACTCTCCCACTTTGCCCCGTCACTGTCCCAGCTGCCAGGATCCGTGCCCTGCGTGGTGCCCTGCGTGGTGCCCTGCGTGGTTTCCTTAGCCTCCTCGGATCCAGAATTCACCTCCCGTCTTCCAGTCAGGCGTCCACGTTTCCGAGGTGTCCAGGCCAGGTGTTCTGCTGGCTGCCCCAGCGTGGGGGCCCCTGAGCTCCATTCGGGGTCTCGTGGTTAGACCGAGGCTCCGTGTTTTTGGTGGAAGCGATGCCGGTCCTTCTAGGCGCCTCGTAACGGGCAGTGAACCCTGATCGCTTGCTCACGTTGATGTCCTCCAGGTTTTCTGTCTGTAAAAGTTATTGTTTGTTTCATTAGTTGGTAGCCTTTGCGGGGAGGGATAATTTTGAGATTGTGTAAGTATTCCAATGCTCACACGATGAAAACTTCCATTCATAAAAGTAGAAAGAAGAGTGAACCCCAGATGCCCCATATCCTGAACTTAACAGTTACTGAAGTTTTGCTGAAGTTCCTTCATCTCTCTTGTCTCTCTGCCATGGTATTTGAGGAAAAATCCCCGAGGGTACGATTTCAGTGCGCATCTCTAGCTGGTGAGGACAGGTTTTTCCCTGACCACCAGACCCCTGTCCCACCCGTCAGCATCGGCAATAATTCCCTTGAATTGTAAATTTCATCCGGTTTTGGAGAAGTATATTTCCTTAACCACATGTGGCTAGGACTGTGTTAGATTGCATACCTCTTGGGGTTAGATCAGGTTTAGGATCACATTCTCGGCCAGAAAGGGAAGAAACTTCACGGCACGTCTCTCCGGGACGTGCAAGACATCTGACTGTCCTGTTTCCGGTGCTGTCAAGATTGATCTTGGGGTCCATCGGCTCCTTTTGAATATCCGGTCTCTGCACCCGGTGTGTACCCCACGTGGTGGGATCTTCACTATTATCCAAGAGAAAACTACGGTTCATTTCTTGGCAAGAATGGTCTCCGGAGGAAGGAATGGATGAGTCTGTTTGTAGTGTAGATATTCTTAGGATGTGTGGATGGTGTTTGGGGCTCTGTGAACCCCTGGGGTGGTGTGCCCACTTTGTGTGTGTGTGTGCACGCGCACACGTGTGTGTGTATGTGTGTGCATTTGGCCCCAGAGAGGTGTAGCTCTCCCAGCAGGCAGCCTCCGTGCTCAGGGATGGGTGCCGGAATCTTGGTCATAGGGGACAGAGCTGGCTCTGGACCGTTGGCCGTCGGTGGCACTGGGTTGGCAAGGCTGGCCATTCCAGGTGCCGTCTCTGCGAGAAGGATGAGCTCACGCGGAATATTCTGGATTATAATCCCATCGTGGCCTCAGGGAGGGGAAGACCACAGAGATGGGGATGGGACAGGGAGGCCGGGGTGGGCTATCTGGGGGAGGCTGCAGGCCATGCCTTCTGGTGGCAGAGCCAGAGCTGTGGTCCCCGAGGAGCCCCTGCACCCCAGTGTCCCTGAGGCAGGGTCTGGCTGTGCTCTGCCTGCCTTTATGAGCCTCTTCCTCATCTGAAAAATGGGCTAGCAAGCCCACCCTGCCAGCCTCCGAGGGCTTTGGAGGGAAGCTGAGGAGTGACCTCAGGTTCATTTCAGGCTCTGCCCCAGGGAAAGCAGGTGTGGGTCCCAGGCTCAGGGAGCTGCTGCCCCGAGGCACGGGTGTGTGTGTATGTGTGTGTGTGTGTGTGTGCGTGTGCGTGCGTGTGTGTGTGTGTGAGCGAGCCCTGCGAACCGTGGAGTGCTGTACAGACAAGCCTTCTGGTGTCACAGCAGTGTCCCCATATGGGGCTGGAGGCACGGAGAAGCGATGGTGCTTGCTTGCCCGGGGGCCTTGTGGCTGGCATCCCGAGAGGCCGACTCTTAGTCACAGATAAGCCGCCTTAGTCTGGGTCTCCCCAGAAGCAGACCCCAAGACGAGGACCCAAAGGCAAGCAGTGCGTGTGGGAGACGATCCCAAGAGACATCGAGAGAGTAGGGAATGAGCCCTGGGACGGGCACGCAGCCGCCGCGTGGTTTGTTAAGAAGCAAGCCGGTTCTGCTCGGGAGACTGCGTGGGGCGTGCGTTGGAGTTACCCCACTGGGCACAGAGGCCTGGCACAGTCCTTGGCTCACTGTGTCCCTGGCAGCGACCGATTGCCCCGAGCACTAAACTGTTGGACGCTTGGGGGGGAGGGGTGGGCTTGCGTCAGCCTCTTGTTGCAAGGGCTGTGGAGGTGGGGCTCCCCCCACCAGGCTTTCTGGTTCAGAAGTCTCTCCCCTGCTGTCTTCCAGCAACTTTGGTGAGGCAGAGGACAGGGGTGGTCCCTGCTTTAGAGACGGAGATTCTCATGATCCCAGAGGGGAGGACGTTCCCCAGGGAGCCACACGGAGGGTGCTGGGCTGGGGCTGGGGTCTGTCCAGGGCTGTTCAGCCAGTCCTACCAGGTCCGCTCCTCCAGGGGGCGCTGTCCACACGGACTGCCCCGTGGCCTGCGTTCCCTCCTATAGACAGAGCTCCCCAGTCCCCTTCCCACCCTTCCTCAGTTTCCCCTTCCTGTTCCCGGCTTGCTCTCTCCTGGCGTTTTGATCTTGAGACCACTGTGGTGGCCGGGTGGCACCGGCCCAAAAACCGTTTCCCAGAGCCGGAGCCAAGAAGCCGTCTGCACCCAGGAACCCGAACTCATGAATGGATACAAAGAAGTGTCCTGGGACCAAGCTGGAGAAGGGGAGGCTCTCAGGGCCCCGGGCCAGCTGGGCCCTGGGCTGCCTTGGCCTCTGTGGGACGAATGGACAGACCCCCTTTGTGTGGAAGCCTGGATGCATCTCTTTAGTCCTCTGTCCTGGGACCCCAGGGCCGCCGCTGCCAGGCACGGCCCAGTCCGGAATGGGCGGCCACTCTGGTTTTCGTGGGAGAGGAGGACGGCTTCTCTCTGCTAAGTAATCTCTACACCCAGTGCGGGGCTTGAATCCGCGACCCTGCGATCTAGCGTTGCGTGCTCCACCCACTGAGCCGGCCAGGCACCCCCAAAAGCATCCCTTCTCAGACCCCCCCCGGGACCTAGCCCTCAGGAGTGTGGGGCTGCTCTGCGGGCCTTCTGCGGAATCATAACGTACAGGACAGCCTGCCTTTCGCTTAGAGCGCGAACCCTGGACACATGGGGAACCAGTACCTAGATCAAGATGCTAAACACTGCCAGTTGCCGGACAACCCCGTTTATACCCTCTCCTGTCACTGTCCCCCACTCCTGAGGGTACCTGCTATCCAGTCTTTTACCATCAAAGGGTCCTGTTGCTGATTCTTGACGTTTATAGAAATAGAACCGAAGAGCGGTGCCGTGGTCGGGCGCCGTGTGTGAGATGCTCGCCGGGTTCTCCGTGCAGCCGTTGGCAGGTCTCCATCCAGACTGCTGTTCCGTGGCATGGCTCCTTTCAGTTCCCATCCTGTCCTGGATGGGCATTTTGGGCGGTTTCCAGCACTCTCGGTCGCGACCAGCCCCTTCCCTCCCCCGGCCCTGACGCGGCCGGTTTGAGAACGCCCGGTCTCAAATACGGATTTCAAACACGGACTTCTGTGTGTAAGGTGTTTTTTTTGATGATGTTTTTAAAAATTACTGACGTAGTAAATGAACATTGTAGCCGGTGAAGCAATGCAGAAATTTAAGGGGAAAAAAAATAGTGTTTCCCACCCTTCTCCCCAGTCTCTCCTCTAGGGTTCCCCTCTCAGACCTTCTGCTTTTCCAGGTCAGCTCCCGGGCCTGCCCCTTAGGTCACGCAACCTTGGGTAAGCCTCATCCTGGCTGGATTGACCCAGATGTCTGCTCCAAAATTTTTGGAAGATTTGAAAAGCCGGACTGTTCCTAACTCATTATATCTCTAGTCTGAATGACTCCATAAGCCCCCCGAGATGATGGATGATTCAGGTAGTTGATAGGCCTTACCTGTGGCATGCCTGGCCGGGCCCTGGTACCAGGAAGATGAAGGCGAATTGGGGACAGGCCCTTGTTCGCAGTTCGGGGGCCAAGACTGACCAGAAGCACCCAGATACATGTTGCAG